>CM021103.1:459859874-459973055 GCA_007115665.2 Sequoiadendron giganteum | reverse complement strand
TCCTTAAACCGTCCTTTGAAATGAATGAAGGGAGAAGAAATCCAGAATTCAAATGCCTTTATCCATCCATTGGGCAACAGAGTCGAGCATGACTAACACAAAGAAAATCTACGAAAACAAGACACAAACTTATGCAAATGCACTTATTGAAAAGGTAAAAACCTACCTAATTAAAACTAGCCATCAATGAAATCTTCTCAAATGAAACCATTCACAAGTTCAACAAAATAGCTGCCTTTCTTCAACAACTTGCAATGCCTTACATGATCTTTAGCAGCTACATGTAGATGAAGTTGAGGCATTGTTTCTTGAAAGAGATGAACATGTTCAGCTACCTTTGAAAATATATCAGATATACTGTTGATCCAAAATGAATCATTGAATTTAGATTGCTCCTGTGCATCTACAAATACATCTTTAGCTGCATTCTCAAGTTTATCTTCACACTCAGGTACAAGTGGAACCTCTGTCTTCCCATTGGTATCCAACCAAGAAATATGTCTTTTGGTACATCCCCTCGATTGGTCAAAGATTGAATGCTCCTTACTAGTTGCTACTTGAACAACCGATTCATCAACCATGGCAACCTCATGTTGATCAGAATGATCTCCTTCATGTGATTCAGATGAAGATATGACTGCACTGCATACTTCGGTATGTTGTTCGCCATCTTCAGACTTGGGAAAATCTGAATTATTAATAAGAAGGTCCTCATAATGCCTTTGGGAAGTTCTTATATGTAACATGTGTTCAAGTTCATGACCTCGAAACAAAAATGAATTCTTTTCAACTTGACTGAGACCTTCGTGCATGTCCATCTTTTCAGATCTTAAGACAAGATTGTCTTCATTCATTTGAACTTCAGAAAAATGACTTTCATTTTTTTGCTTTTCATCAATGGCTTTCTGAGACTACATAAACTAGAATTGGGAGTCGCCAGCTATGTTTGATTCCTTTTCCCATAAGAGAATAGCAAGGTCACTTGGATTGGAGTTAGGATTATTTGCTACTTCTTTTACTAATGGTGCCTCAAGAGAAAGCCTCTTTAGAGGTGGAGATAACTTATGTTGATTACCAACAACAAAATTATGAGCAACATTTGAAAGTGAACTCCCTGGTACGTCCTTGCGAGGCACATAAAACATACCTTGAGCTAGCTGATTTTTGAGGACAAGTAGCTCATTTTCCAACCTTTACACCATAGGATTTGTCCTTGTGATGGAAGAAAATAACTCCAAAGAAGGGATTTCTTCAGATTCATTTGATTCGATTCTTATTTTCCCGGCAAGAATGAGACCATCTTCAATTTCTGTCGCCAAGGTTTCACTACAACATATCCCTATGATTAGCTCCCTTTTTTGCTTCCACCTACTGTTTTAATGTATTTTTCTCCAATTTTTTGAAAAATTTGGTGCTATTTATCAGGCTGGCGCCATTTTTGGCATTTTTTGCTTTGATCAAGACAAGTAGGCGCTAAATCAGGTGCTACTTAGCACCAGATTTAGCTTCAGATTTAGCACCTACTTTAGCGCCAGATTGAGCACCAGGTTTTGAGCCAAGTTAGCAACGTCCTCCACTATTCAGCATACACCTCAGTTTTCAACCAAGTCCACGTATACCTTGCACTACCACTTGATAGGTTGAAGACTCCCGTTGTATGGCGGTAAGTGCACTACCGCTCGGCTACTAGAAGGCTTCCGCGGGGTGGCGGTATACTGCACTACTGCCAGACAGTCAGAAGCCTCTTGCGGTATGGCGGTATGGATTTAGCGCCAGATTTAGCATAGGGTTTAGAGCCAAGTCAACAACATCCTCCACTATTTGACGTACACCTCAGCTATCAACCAAGTCTATGTATACCCCACACTACTGCTTGAAAGGTTGAAGACTCTTGCGGTATGGCGGTAACCGCATTACCGCTCGGCTACTACAAGGATTTCATGGGGTGGCGGTATATCACGCTACTGCCAGACAGTTAGAAGCCTCTTGCGATATGGCGGTATACACCGCACTACTACCAAGCAGTAATAAATCTCCTATGGTATGGAGGTATACCATGTTACCAGACCTCTCTCACAATCATCCAGTGATACAGAGGTGAAAGCATGAACTTAACACACTATTTATTTATATGTTGAATATTAATCATTATTTAGAATTTATTTTTCACAATAATATATGAATGGTTTGGAAGAAATGCAAGAGACAGATCTATTTTAATTAAAAAAAGTCTTAGGGTGCAAGGAATCTAATGTAATATCACAATCACAATCACAATCACACAATTTTTTTAAATTATAATAATTAAATTCATAATTTAATGATTAAATTATATATTTAATTCATATTCATTTTAGTTTTATTTAAATAAATATTATATATATATATATATATATATATTTTAAAATTAAAATTAATAATTGTTAAAGATATTTTTCATATTTTTATTTTATATAAAATAACATCAATAGTTTTTAATTATTAATTGAACATACAAATTAATAAATTTAATAGATAATAGTAATTTTTTTATTATAAAATATATGTATTTTGTTTTCTAAATTTTTTTGAATATTTGATTAAACATATTTGAGTTTTTTCACATCAATATTTTTTCCACCATGATGAGTTAGAGCAAAATACCCAAGCCCTAATTTTCAACTCTCATCTTCACTTGGTTTTTTTGAGCTCCCTTGCCCTGCACATGCCGCCATCATTAGAGTTTGAAACCTTGAGCTTTCTGAAGGAGTCTCTGTCAAATTTCACACTACTTTTGAGAGTTTTCTTTATAGAAATTTTTGTTGAGGCTGAATCAGGTAAAGCTTTCATGGTTCATCATTTGTTTCCAGTTATCTGAATGTATTTTCAAAGACATTCCTTCTCGGATTCTCATGCATTTTTCTCTTTCTTTACTCTGTCGACGCCTTGCTTGTCTTGAGGCTGACATCAAAGCACTTCTGGAGCTCAAATTTCTTTGAAGAACAAGAAGTTGAGTAAGTTTCTATGTGCCATTTCTCTGTATCTTACCTCTATTTTATGTCAAAACAAGCTTGATTTGGACTCAATAGATACAAATGAATGGGTGTTTTGTTTCAACCATGCATCCTTATTTTGAAACCCTTCTATCTTGGCTCAAATTCTTTGGACTTAGTTCACTAGCAAAAGAAATGAAATAAATCATACTCTCCATATTTGGTTTGATCAAACGATGAAATATTTTTTTATTTCTGCATTTTTTCTCTTTCCTGGTGATAGCTTGGCCGCGACCTCTCTAGAATATTTTTTTGATTTCCAAAAAGAAAGGAGTGTAAAATTTTCTTTATTATATTTTTGAGCCTCCTTCATGTCTCCATGATTATGGTTGCAGGCTCTATTCAATGGCACTTTGGGTTTGTCTTTGATCTGGGGTTTTTCGAAAACCCGTGAATCATTTTACTTGGCAACTTTGGAAGAAAAGAGTTATGTATTTGACCGCCATGATGAACTAGGGTTTGAGCATTATCCATGAATTTTTTAGTTGATTCCTCCATGCTTGGGGTTGAAATCCTCTTGCAACCGGATAGTAAGTTGCTTCTTGAGTATTTTGTAGCATTTTCACTCCATTTTCAAAGGGTTTCGAGGCTTCTTGGCCGCAACCTCTCTAATTTTTCTAATGTATTCTTCTCTTCATTTCTTCTATGGAATCTTTGCTTTCTCTTGGCTAGCATGATTGAGTTTTATGAAGCTTCCCATGGTGAAAAATAACTTGCATATTCAATGAAAACAAACAAAATCGAGCTCAGGTAAGCTCTATGCCGATGTATACCTTGATTTTATTTTTTGTTTTTTGTGAATCAAAGCTCATTTCGAGCTCTCCCCATTCAACACAATGGAAAAAATGCTCTATTTTTCTATGCTTTCAAGCTTCATTCTTGTATGCTCGGTTTCTGGTCTTTTTGTAAGAAAAATGAAAAACCTCTATGGAACTTGTATTTTCTTCAGAAGATAGTATTTTATGTACAACAATGGAAGAAATACCTTTTATCGTGGCTGTGACCATGCTTGCATTCAATTTTCATTTCCAGAAGCATTTTCTTAAAAGGAAATATGACAGTGCTCCTTCATTTCTAGGTATTTTTCTATTTTTGAGGGTTTGTTTCACATAGGCCGAGGCTCTATATTTCCTTTCTTGGAGAAAATGAATACTTAAATCTTCATATTCTTTGTCATTTGTTGATTTAAATCATAGCATCATTATGCATGACTGATATAGGATTTCATGAACCTTTTGAGTTACATACACTTGCTACATACTTTAATCTTATGTAGCCTTTAAAAGTGGAAATGGCACTGCATTACCTTATATTGATGATAGCTTGTCTTTGAATCAACAACCAACAAGATTATTGTCAACTTTTGCATCACTTTATGCTTCATGTAGTTTTATCACTTTGCAATACTTCACATGTATCTTTTCACACTGTTACTAGCATGATGAGTTGCTTTACCAAGTCTACCCTTGACATGATTACCAAGAAATCCTTCTCAAAGGCTGCCCTTCATGGATGTCCTACATTCATTTGTAGAATCATTGGTATCTCCTCAAAGCATCATGCATTGGTTGTTTATCAAAGTGTGCACTGTAGTTGTTTGTGAATACTCATTGTATCAGTAGAAAGATGATTACCAATGCATGTTAGTTACTCATCTGCATCAATGTGTTTTCCTTCTCATGCATTTCTCTTCGGGACAACATACTAACATGATGGATTTGGCCTTTCATTCAATTGTTCACCTTGTGTTGCTCCATGTAACTCATGATAGATCTTGGTAGCTCTTGATAACTTTTAAGACCTCATCGAGTAACTCGACCATAATGATTATCCATAATTGAACGTGATGCATCTGTGATTCAATGTTCATATTATCACAAAAATCATTTATTTCTTGGGAAGAGACAAGTTGTTTCATTTTTGAATGATTGTTGTCCTTGTTCTTGTTCCCTTCTTTACTAGCTCCTTGAAAATGTTGAAAATGAAATACAACTCATATCATTATTAAAATGAACTTTGGATCCAACTTAAGAAGATTAAAAGACATATCTAGCAGAGTAATATTTACAAGAGCCTATTGTTTGATTCATTGTGAAAGATGCAAAGTAACTTTCTTGATAATTCATACCGTTTTGTTGCATCTTTTGAATCTGATAATGAAAATTGATCAACTGGTATGATTCCATATTGATTTAATGCATCAAGAATAGGCTTATCATTTATTTGATCAAGTTTCTCAATTTCCTATCCCTCCTAAAACACAAGGGCAACATGTTGGGCTCAACCCTTGTGGGAGCCACATTTTACTCCACATGCTATAATCAACTAAAACAAAATAGTAACAAAGTTCTATCCTATATCTACACAAAGAGAAAACATGTTAGATAAATAGAACATATGATAGATGTGTTTGACAAATATTTTGTTTTCTTGGACATCTATGATATGCTAGCTATTTTAATGTTTATAAGGATTAGATTATATGTTTACAGATGTTTTCCTATGTACTGATTGGTGATCCTTCATTTCTCTAACCAACTTCTTCTCACAAATGTAGGGAAACTTGGAGTAGCAGGGCAAGTGACAACTGGAGGCTAGATGGGCTCGAGGACTAAAGTTGATGCAAGGAAACTCAACCAGGATTCGTCATTCAGAATGATGGGCCCCCCTTCTTTACATATGCATTTCCTTTTATCTGTAAATGTATAGTTTTTTCTTTATATGCATAAAAATAGTTAATCCCTTGGCTTGTGAGGGACACTATACACTTATGGTTATCAGTAAAGACTACCTTTGCAATAAATGTTGACTCTCTTTTCTATTGTATGCAATTCCCTTAATCAAATAATGTAGTTTTTTGATACTCTCTTTTATGCACATGGATGCAACTTAGCAGAAAATGATATGTACCTTTTATTGTTTAAATACAAACACAATCAGAAGTCTACCTGATTTAATTGGAAGAAAAATCAAGTAACAATAATTATCTTGTTATTTAATCATATGAGTTAAATAATTAAATTAATTACTCTATAATCATATGAGTTATTTAAGAGGCGTATTTAACTAATTAAATTGAAATAAAACATATTATTTAATTTACTTACTCTCTAATCATATGAGTTATTTAAGAGGCATGATATTTAACTAATTAAATTGAAATAAAAATATTAAATTAATAAATGGAAGCAAAAAAAGAAGCATTTTTAGAAGCAAAAAAGGAAGCAACAATGGAAGCCAAACTAGAAGCAAACTAGAAGCAATGTTGGAAGAAAAACTTGGCATTATTTAGGAAGCAAAAATAAAAGCAATTAACTGGAAGCAAAAGTGGAAGCAAAATTGGAAGCAAACCTCGAAGCAAAACCAGAAGCAAAATTGGAAGCAAACTTGGAAGCAACACAAGAAGAAAAACCAGAAGCAAAATCGGAAGCCAAACTAGAAGCAACAAAATCCGGTGCTAAATTTGGTTCTAAATCCAACACTAAATTCGGTGCCCAAGTGAGCATGCCAGTTTGTGTCGAGTTTTGCACTGATAGAAGTGTCCAATTCATGAACTCAAATGCACTAAAATCCGGTGCTATTTTAGGCGCTAATTGCATGTTCTATTGTAGTGTTTGCACAACTACAAGAGTAGCTGGGGTTACTCTTCTCAATAGGAAACCAACCTCGGGTACTTGAGCATTTACAAAGAAACATTTCAAATTCTCAGCTATAGGTTGAGAAACAATTGGAATTATTCATGTCAAATCATTGAAGTGAGCAATGAAATCGCGCATAGGCATGAGTGATTCCTTCTTCAACTGGGTGAGTTGAGCCAACAAAGCATGAGCCTCTTCAGGAGGTTTGAACCTTTCTTCAAACTTGGCTATGAGAGTTTCCCAGTTTGTAATTGTACATGGCGCCATATGATAAAACCAATCTGTAGTGGAACCTTGGAGAGCCTCCACAAATAGCCTTATAGATACATCTTCGTGTTCAACACCATGAACTCCATAAGCGATGTAGAAAGAAACAATGTGCTCGTCAGGATGTTGTTGTCCATCACCAAATAACTTGGGAAAGTTCTTCCATGAGCCTTCCAGAAGAGCATGTAGGGGTAGAGCTAGACTCAACGGACCAAAATAATTTCCCCAAGGACCTTGAGCAACCATTTACATGTCCTTGGTGAAAGCTTGAAAAGCTTACAAGAAAATAAATTACAATGAAAAAGGACACAGTTATACTTCAAACGAAAGTGTGAGGATTTCGAATGCGTATTGTGTCCCCAATAGAGTCACAAAACACTGTTGGGTGAAAATTATGTAATCAAATTTTCAATAGATTACACAACCTATATTTCAACCACAGCTGTGTGAGATATGATCTATCCTCTTAGAAAGGGGAGGCACCCTTCTTACTACTTACAAAAGCTGAAAAAAACTAACTAGATATTCACAAAATATACACTACAACTACGAGATGGGGGGTGTGTGTTACATTCATGCTTCTCTCTTTCTTCAAAGAAGATCTTTTACAATGCTTCACGGTTGATAGATTTGATTCAAAATAACTTTAAACTAAAAACAAGCAGTAATGCTAATACCTCTATCTTGTCAAAGTAAAGCGTAGAGATACTAGTATGATAATAATAACAATAAATGGAAAAGGAAAGCTCACAAAGGCACAAAGTCATTTTATAGATTTTTCATTGATGGATCTATGAGAGATGTATTGTTTTTCGTATTAGAAGCACAAAGTCTTTTAGATACAAAAATTCCATGAACAACATGAACAATTACAAGAAAAAAGTCTTGTAGATCATCCAACAATAGTTAACCAAACATAAACGTAAATGAAAATAAAGAATGTAACACAAAGTTTACATAAATTTATTCGAATCCCTTCAGATCTCATCTACTAATCACCACCAATCTTATTCAAACCATAAGAGAATTGATTCCAACACAAATGATGGTATGCAACTTCCTTCTTTATTGATCGGATTTTAGATTCACAAAATTGAACACAAAGTCTCAATGCTTTTTTCTCAGAAGGGCAACACTTCGTTGCAAAATACTAAAGGTAAAAATTACAATAGAAATCCCTCTTATTTATAGAAGAGAGGGAAGAGCTAATCTAGAAAATTAGTTGAGTAAAAATAGGAAACCCTAACTTTGACTAAGTCAACATGTAATCCATCTCTGTGGAATTACATCTCATATTTTCAGTGTAATTACATTTTCCAAAAAGACATTTAAGATGTCAAAAACTATTTACAAGATGCATAAAGGGAAGCATCAAAAAGTTCAACACTAGAGATCAACAGTTTTCATGGTTCCTTTCTTTGGGCACGAAAGTCTTGGCCAACTGTGTAATCAACAAGGGTGTGAATTCTTGTGATCATCCTTTTGGTAGATGAATGGATTTTCTTGCACCTGTGAAGATGTGTGTTAATATTATCAATGATCAACTGTATATCACAAATGACATGTATTGAGGCTTTGGAAAACTTGGCATCCTCAACTTGTTGCATGACGACTTCTTTGTAGATCTTGGAAAGTCCACTAGCTAGAAGGAAAATTTGGTTTTCTTCAAGAAGCTTGCCTAGGAACTCCTTCATTCCCTTTTTCTAGGATGGAACGATGTCTTTTGACATCATCTTGTAATTGGTGGAGATCTTCAATAAGAGGACTGGATCACCTGTATTCGCTGCTTGAAGGATTCTCTTTACAAAATCTTGTAGGTCTTGATGAACAATCTCAGTGTCTTTAATTTCATCCACCTTTGATATCACCATAGTTAGTGGAAAGACACTTTGATACTTGTATTTTAGCTTGCCTTCTTTTTTGGAAGACGATGGAGGCTTTTGTAATGCCCCGCCACGAGACCCTAAAGGAAGTTGCAACACAATGCGGAAGCACACAATTTTTTTCTTCTTAAAAGTGCATTATTATCAAAGAAGATGCACAATACTTCACAACAACCTCTAAGGAAACGTGACAAGATTACATCTATCACCAAAACATACACACTACTTGCACATAAAGCATTTCATTTAAAATATTAACCATACATTTAATTGCACATTCTAACAAAGCATTAAAGATACTAACACTTAGGATAAAATATAATAAGGTTCAGATTACTTTAATTTACAAGTAGATTACAATACTCATTCCCAGAATGAGATAGATCAAAACTAACTATTACAATTACAAGATTCCTCCTCGAAAACAAATGAGGGGAATAATAGTTTTTTTTTTTTTGGTTTCGGAGGGTGTCCCCGCGACTCCAGCCCAGCGCCCCCCCCTTACACTGGTTCAGGGGGGTGTGAGTGGGAGGCGAGACTAATCCCTTCGGCCACGGGATAACCATCACTTCCCCCAAGTGTCCGTGACGGGGTAATGACGAGCCAGAGAGTCGACCCCAAGACCTCGGGGAGCAAACCCAAGACTTAAGACAAACTACTCTAACCCATGGGGGCATGAGGGGAATAATAGTTACATGAGCTAAACTGAAGTAAATAGAAAGCTTAAAATAAATACTAAAACCACTGCGAGCTCTCCGCTGGAAAACCTCGCAACACAATCTGTAAATCAAAGGGGGACCCAACGGCATAGGGTGCACATTCCTCCCAACCAAGTGGTACCCGAAGGCCCACCCCCCATGCTAGGAGATAGTAACACGAATACAAGGAAAATCCCTACAACCTCTAGACTCAATCCGACTCATACTGATTCGACCACACACATGATTCTAACAAATAAAAGATCACACCGCTACCAGTTAACACAATCCATAACTTAGCAAATTCCACATAAATTTGACCTAGGAGGAGTGTCACATAAGATACATGAGTTACCCGTCAGATCTTTCCAGATCTCGACCCCCATCGAGCTTCACTCTCCTACTGACCATACTTGGAGCAAGACCCCTCCAATAAAGGAGAAAACAAATAACCAAACCTCTTCATCCAGAGGAGGAACAAAACATCCCCATTCGTGAAAACTGGGTAACATACTGAAGATGAAAACACACAACCCAAAGAAACTAGAACAACTATCTTCACAACATGACAACACCCATCCAACCAAGAGCCTAAGGAAGACTTATATATTAAAGACACACTTAACCCATTACCCCAAAACACAACTTGATGAAATAGTTACAAAAAGCATTTAAGTCATAAATCAAATCTAATATTTGGATTTCCTAAATCCATCCTCAATCAATGGGTAACATTGACAAAGTCAAAGACACAATAACTGGGTTAACTCAAATAATCATATAACCCTATTTCCTCTTCCATTATTGGAAGTCTTTAACAATTTAAACTCACTTCCCTTTACGAAACACAGAGAAAATAAACATAAAAGACAATCACAAGGAAATTACTATTTTAAATATGAAACTATATATTTAATATATATACATAATTATATTTTATTATATAATTATATATACTGTTATGATATATTCATTAAATATATATTTAATATTTTATAAACCAAATATATATCATATATATATGCTTATATATATACATTATATACACACAATATATATACATACATATATATAATATATATATATATATATATATATTTATATAAATCATATTAAATAACCAGCAACATCGAAATCCAATAAAGGTCAAAATTCGGCGGACGAATTTAATCCATCCACGGTTTATCTTTGTATGCCATTTTCTTTTAATATTCAAGGAACCCCAAGTGTTTGGGGAGGTGGCTATGCTAAGGCACAAATGAACCCCAAACCCTCTAGGCGTGGCTTTGATAGAGTGGGGAGGGGCTGCAGAGGTCTCCCTCCATAGTCGTCCCCTCATGGGGGCAACTGTGGAGGCAGAGCCTCCCATGCCTCCCCCAACCATTGATTGGAGCCCAAGCAAACTAAAAAAAAACGACGACATTTTATTAAATAAACAATTTCGATTATTTCAAACCCTGAACAAAAGACGTCGTACGAACGACGATATTCATCATTAAAAATTAAAATCCACAATAAAATATACACAAAAATATACACAAGCTCATGTAACTATTATTCCCCTCATTTTTTTTCAAGGAGGAATCTTGTAATTGTAATAGTTAGTTTTGATCTACCTCATTCCGGGAATGAGTATTGTAATCTACTTGTAAATTAAAGTAATCTGAAGCTTATTATATTTTATCCTAAGTGTTAGTATCTTTAATGCTTTGTTAGAATGTGCAATTAAATGTATGGTTAATATTTTAAATGAAATGATTTATGTGCAAGTAGTGTGTATGTTTTGGTGATAGATGTAATATTGTCACGTTTCCTTAGAGGTTGTTGCGAAGTATTGTGCATCTTCTTTGATAATAATGCACTTTTAAGAAAAAAAATTGTACGCTTCCGCGTTGTGTTGCAACTTCCTTTAGGGTCTTGTGGTGGGGCATTACAGCTTCTTGGTTGTCATCTAGAAGCAACTGGATCAAAGATGTCACCTTGAGGATCACTTGACAATATTTGGAGAGAAATTGAAAGGATGGTGAATCAATAGGCGTTAGCAAAAAAGTAGCATTGGGAAGCGTGAAGTGAGAAAATTATATTGAGCATGCATGAACAAAGCAACTAGGCATGAAAAATGATGCGGGAGCCAAGAAACGGGGTCCAGAGCAAAAATGGAGTGATTTGAAATAGACTAAGGTAAAAATTGCCAAATATGTAGGAGCACTGAAAATCAACGCTCCTACACTTGGAGAAATGATTTCAGGTGTAAGGGCACTAAAAATCAATGCCCTTACATGTCTAACATGTGAAATTGTCAAAAGTTTCAAGGTGCTGAAAATCAGTTGCTTGACACATTGTCTCACACTTGTGAAAAAATGGGAATAGTGCACGAGAGGCCAAAATCACCGCCCATGCGTTAATTTGAAAAATTGGTAAAAGTGCACTTGAGTAAAAAATCACCACCCTGGTCATTTTTTACTAAGTATGGGGAAAAAGTGCACAAGCGCTAAAAATCAACGCTTATTCCTTAATTTGAAAAAGTGGGAAAAGTGCACTTGAGTTAAAAATCACCGCCTTGGTCATTTTTGACTAAGTATGGGGAAAAAGTGCACAAGCACTAAAAATCATCGCTTATGCACCAAATTGGAAAAATTGGGAAAAGTGTACTTGAGTCAAAAATCACCGCCCTAGTCATTTTTGACTAAGTATGGGGAAAAAGTGCACAAACGCTAAAATCAACGCTTGTGCACCAAAAAATGACTTTGGGAAAAATGCACAAGTGCCAATTTTTAGCGCTTGTGCACTTGACACTTAGAATTTTTTTCAACAATATGTAGGAGCGTTATTTTTTGACACTCCTGCACTTTTCACAATTTTGACTAAGTAGTGACATCTAGACCTTGCGAAGATATTTGTTTTGAAGGTCTTCAATAGATGGACACAGATGAACTCTCAAATGGATTGTTTGAGACTTTGGAATGCACTTTGAGGTGGATTGAAATTCACCTCATTTTGCGTGCTTGAAAATCACAAACCTATGAAACAAAAAAATTTTGTAGGGGGGTTATCCATGGATTGAGCGCTGCTAGATTCTGTGATAACAAGTAGACACCAGATGGGAAAAACCCTTGTGAAAATTGTTAGAATAAAATCCAGCTATCCAAGAGATACCCACAATACGTGTGAGTCAAAATAAGGTACTAAGGCTTAAATGCCTCCATCACTAAAAATCATCCCACTCCATCATTCTGCATTAAAATCCTAGCTCTCTCGGGAATGATCGATTCTTCCTCCCACATCTAAGACTCATTTAATCTAACAACTTCGTTGGTAAAAAAATCTGCCAAAGAGTTGCCTTCTTGGAAAATGTGAGATACACGAGTCTCATCACATGCACTTAGCATCATTACACTGTCTTTAATTAGATGCTCCACATTCCAACTCAACACATGGGTGCCACGTAGGTAATTAACAATGTTTAAAGAGTTGCCTTCAACCCATAGTTTTGAATAACCTTTGTCCATAACAAATTTTATGCTTGCATGCACAACTTCCACCTCGACAGAGTGATTGGTCTGAATTCCTAGTGGGAGTACCACCGAGCCTAAGAATCTGCCATCCTCATTCCTCAACACCCCACACAATGAGAAGGTTCGCGGTTCCCCTTTGCTGTCCCATCAAAATTAACTTTAACCCACCTTGGAGGAGGTGGTTTCCACTTAGTATTTAATCTTTTATTCGAACTTAGATTCAAGTTTATGGTAGGAATGGAAGGAATCTTCCAGTTTGAAATCACCAAAAGATCATAACCAGTCAGACAGAGAGCAGGGTCACATCAGGGAGATTTAGGAAAATAGATTGCAAAATTTTCTAGAATCACCTTGCAAACCTTGAAGTATAGTCTGCCAACTTCAATCTTGGAGTCCCAAAAGATTCTGTTGTTTCATTCTTTCCAAATACCCCATGCAATATGCGGGGCCATAAGGTCCCAAAGTCCACAGACAATAGGAGAAGTGGACGGGCACCTCCATTGTTGAAATTTTTTTTTCCAAGGACTTTGGGAACACCTACACTAAATTCCAAACACCAAGGAATTTACTCCAAAGCAGGGAGGAGAACTTACAACCAATGAAAAGATGGAATGCACTCTCAACATCCACCTCACAAAGAACACATCTATTAGGAAGAGAAAAACCCCTTTTACAAAGATTATCCTGCGTTAAAATCTTACCTTGCATAAGAAGCCAAAAAAGAACATTCACCTTGGGAACCAACTCCTTGTTCCATAAGTTTCTCGAAAAAGGAATAGAGGTAGGCATATCCATCATCCTACAAAGGGAAAAAGTAACTGGAAACTCACCCTTAGCACAAGAGGTCTAAACAACTCTGTCTGGCATAGGAAAAGTGGGGATACAAACCACTCTTAAAAATTCCTAAAGAACCTTCAATGATGGGTCCCAATCCTGGAAATTTTTCCATTCCCCATTATGGATATAATTAGCCACTCAACATCCAAAAAGATTTTTACACATCAAAATGATGGGGGTGGCCCAGTGAAGACTGACCAAAGGATTCAAACCACACCAAGTGTCTTCCTAGAAGAGAATTTGATTACCGTCTCCCATTAGCCATTTAACACCATCAACAATCAACTCCCTACAGGGAGCAATACTTCTCCAAAAGCATGAACCAGTCGGAATATCATCATCAAGTTCCAAGATATCTCGAGATTATATGAAAATAATTATTACGAGCCACTCAAGCCCAGTTTGCTTCACTGTTAAGGAGCCTCCAAACATTCTTTGATAAAAGGGCCTTATTAAAGGCTTCAAGGTTTCTAATGCCAAGACCACCCCACTTCTTTGGTCTACAAACCAAGTCCCAAGCCATAAGAGGAATTCTAGCTTTGGTTTCAATGCTTGACCACAAAAATCTTCTCATTATTTGTTCCATTTTCTCTTTGAATTTCATAGGAATTTTGAAGAGGCTCATAGCATACATTGGCAGATTTTGAAGAGGAGAAGTAATTAGTTGTAGCTTCCCAGCCTGGCTGAGCAACACCCCTTTCCAACCTGGAAACTTTCTACTGAACTTGTCTAGCAGGCCCAACCAAAAGGAATAGGGGATCTTCAAGATACACAAAGGGAGGCCCAAGTAGGTGGATGGGAGGTCACCCCTATTACACGACAGGATCCTGACAAGCTTCAACTGCAAAAATTTAGGTGTATGAAGGAAAAAAATGACTCTTCAACAGATTGATACATTGACCAGAATCCCTCTCATAGTCCTCAATCAAACCCCTCATAGTTCTGACTTTATGTACAGAGGATTCATCCATCAACATAGTGTCATCCAAAAATTGTTGGTGGGTAACATGAGCACACCTAGAAGAAGGAGAAAGCCCTTTCAGAGCTCTTGCAACCAAGGTCTTATGAATATTTCTCCCTACAACCTCTACCATTAGAATGAAAAGCAATGGAGAAATGGGATCTCCCTATCGTAGCCCCCATGAGCTCCAGAAAAAAGGGGATGGGGAACCATTCACAATAAAAACAAATGAGGGAGTAGAAAGTTGTTTAACAAGCTGAATGAGTTTCCTATAGAAACCAAAATGATCTAGAACTTCAACTAAAAATCTCCAGTTTACCCTATCATAAGCTTTTAGCAGGTCCAATTTAAGGAAGAACCACAGTTTCTTTGAAATATTAATAGAAAGAGCAAGTTCATGAACCATCACAATAGAGTCAAGAATCTGATGACCCTTGAAAAATCCACTTTGTTGAATGAAAATGAACTCCGAGAGGCACTTCTGAATTCTAGTAGCCAAAACCTTCGATAAAATTTTATACACATAATTACAGAGATTGATGGGACGATACTCACCAAAGCTTTTAGAGGTTGAATTTATAAACTTATAATGATGAATTTATAATAGTATATATTTTATGACTAGATCTACTAGAGCATGATTTCTCCTATTGGAAAAATGTAATATATATATGCATTAGACATAAATGAGATTTTTGTGAATGTTTCAAGTTTATTTTTAGTATATACATGTATTAAAATTATAGTTCTAGATCTTAAATTTTGAAATTTGTATGTACACATAGTTTACTTGAATGATGTATGCATGCATTATGCATCATATTTTTTATTTTAAATGTATGTACATGTTAAATTTTGAAATTTGTATGCACATGCTCAAGTTCAATCAATGTATGTATGTGTATGTATATGTATGCACATCCTATTTAAACAAATTTGCATTTATGTTTCAAATTTAACTATTTCTTATAATTTTGTAAGTTTGTATGTTAATTTTGTATAATTTAATGCAGGTGAACACTTATGAATCTATATCATGGATCAATTTGAAATTGATGGTATCAGTAGTCCAATACCTCAGCAACCTCCACCTCATATCCCACCTCCAACACCCGTTGGATCAGACGAGGCTCGCTTGTGAGCACATATAAATGAACAAGTGGCATCCATTCAAAACCAAATCAATGCTATGAAAAATGAAGCATTGATTCCACCACATGTGAGACATTTTGCATCTGCGATGCAAAACATTGTCGATGCCATCAGGATAATTGATTATGACTTAGATAGGCATCATCGAGATAGAGAGGAGATGAGACGCTTTTATGTAGATGGTCTCTCATATAAAAAAAATTAGACCTAAAAATAACAAAAACCCATCTAGCCCCTTATTTTATCAACTCTAATACTCAACATCCCATTCTTGCCAATAAATCTAGAATATCCATGAGGTGGTGTATACATCCACAAATGAGTGTGTATTTTTGGGATCAATGGTATATGGTATTTGATAGTCCACCACATGCTAATTTGGAGGTCACATTATATTTCTTACTGGAGACCATCGAGTGGACGTGGAGATTCTAGTGAATCATCTGGTCACCTCAATTCATTTGTAGAATTTCTTACTGTAGACCATCACCCTGAGGACAGTGTGTCATAGGTATAAATATGCATCTACATGTTGAATTTATAAGAATTTTAATGAATGTATATATCAAAACAATGTTTGCAATAAATTTTAACAATCAAACTATTTGGTGTAAAAATGACATTAATGACGAGGCAATCATCTGCACCGCGAGTACATATGTCAACACCAGTCCTAGTCGACAACCCTTATGGGGTATTTTGATTTCAATTTTTTAAATTATATATGAAATAATTTTTAAATTGAATTTTAAATTTATAATTCAATCATGAACATATGTTTTAAATATTTATGTTGGTTTAGGGGAGTCAATCAACTTCCACATTGAATCCACCCGAGGGATTGTCAAGTGCTCCTCCACTATTGAGTGTCGCAGATCAGGGGTAGTTACATTTATATTGTAAATTGTTTAACTTACATTACTATATAGTTACAATTATGAATTTTGAATTCACTATATATCAAATTTGCATGTACACTTGTAAATATTATAAGCGTTAAATGTATATATGTATGTATAGGTTAATATGACAATGAGAATGGGCATCAAACAAACATTAGATTTTTCTGCTACTTGTGAGGCCTCTGAATTTTAGGTTGTTTAAAAAAGTTTCTACACAAAATGTGCAAACATGAATATATATATTTTTACCTAATTCAAGTATACATGCTTTTAAATTTGATCTTGTAGGAATTTGTTAGTGCGAATTTCTACCATGACTCAGTCATAGTTACACATCCCAGAGGACATGCAAAGCAGGTTCTAGATATCATGGTAATTTTTTTTTTATTATATTTAAAGTCAATTACAAATTATACATTGTGAATAACTTTAATTAAATTTAAAATTTAATATATACATATATATATGAGCTCATACATGTTAAATTATTTTTCTTTTATAGCATGAGACACATCTTGTAGCTGAGCATGTACAAACAGGTCTTGGAGTAGAGGGTGTACAACCTCCTACGATACAATTTAAATATGATAAATCATAAATTAAATTGAATTAAATCATTTTTTAATTGTAGACTTGCATCTAATTTCAACTTTCTTTGTCTTGTATATGTAGATTGATTCAGAGAATTTAGAGGTTGGTCTAGGTGCACCAGAGCATCTAGATCCAAATATGATGGTAAATTAATTTTATGATGAATTATAAATTAAATTTTCATCAAATCATTTTTCATCGTCTTACATCTGATTTCATCGTTCTCTTGTACAAAGTGTTTCAGGTCATCCGCGTAGTCCGCATGGTGTGAAGAGGTCTCTTGATTATAGAGACAATATATGGCCTAAACATGATTTTATGGGTTATATTTGATTATTTAATGGACTACATATATTTGGTTTCTCATGTACTCTGTTGGACTTTATTTCATGGGTCAAGTACTTTGTTGAAATTTATTTCATGGGTTGTACTCTGATGGAATTTATTTCATGCACTTAATATATTGTAAATAATGGACTTTATTATTGTTCAATTTTAATTTACACATGTACACTTATGCATTTTATGTTCATAGTCAAGACATTTAATATGCGACATTAATGTGAAATTAAATATAAATATGAAATTAATAGGACATTTTAATATTTGTACTTGACAAATTTAGTGATCCATACATGATATACATGATATGTACATTCAGTAATTAGTGATAATTAGTCAATGAACTTATTCAATTCACGTCCTAATAGGATGTCTTAAGGGGTCCTAGTAGGATGTCTAAAGGGGTCATAATACACATGTCAGATCTAATAAAATAAGAAAATAAATCATAATCTACAAACAAAATAAATCCGTTTATATACCGCAAAGGATGAATTTTTTAAGAAATAAACAATACCATACAAGATTAGAGAACAAAAGCATTAATAAATTCTATAAACTAAACATAAATACCAATCAAAATGCAATGAGTTTTTCCAAAAAAGTTGTTCTATAAGTATACACCATATTTCCTAGTTCTTTTACAACATTAAATTAAAGAACTTAATTATCCAAAAATAGGCTAAAGTTTTGAAATTAAATCATGTAGTCCCATATTTACAAATAATGCAGAGTGCTAGAGAAAAATTAAGAACATAAAAGTCCTCTTGACCTCATGTTCCACAAAATACACTAATTTATAAGCTGTCAAAATAAATAATAACATCCAACATGTATTAAGTGGATGTCTTAAGGGGTCCTAATACGATGTCTTAAGGGGATCAAAAAGAGTATAATTAAGTATAAATATTAAGTGATATAAACAATTATTTTAATTCAAGACCATATCGAGAGAATTAAGGCCATACTATAAAATGTTGATACTCTAAACATAATGCCTAGGTTAAAACTAGTTTCAAAGTCCCTACTTAAATATAGTTACCCTAGTCCTCCTATTTTATCCATGAAAGAGAGGAATGAAACATAATGGTGAAAGAGTCCTCTAAAAAACCATCAAAGTTTGGACATGTTATGGTTTCTCAACAACTATTGGTCCCCTCACAACCTTTAGTGTCTCATGATGAAATTAAAGGATTTTATGAATTTATTCCTACTAGAGATGAGATTATGAATGTTTTAAGTCCCTACATCATCTTTGGATAATTGAAGCCATTGCTCTCTCAAATACTACTTTATTGGGATATTTTGAGGGATATGAGTTAGTTAAACATGCAATGGGAATAATATGTGAGATACTCACCTCTAATGATAATTTTTCAAGGCAAAAAAAATTAAGAATTTTATTGTCAAACTAAAAACACATCCTAGCAAGGATCTAGTAACAAAAAGAGAATCCACTAAATTTATGGGATACAATATTGATTTAGCTAAAGGTGTCTGTTGTTTATGTGAATATAGAATACATACCTCTTGAAAAAACTAGTAAATTAGTGAGATAGAGTGGATGCTTGTTACTTCTAATTTGGGATCTGGCCTATATTATTGCTTTTAATACTCTAAGAAGAAGTTGTGAAGCCAAAGATGTGTTCAAAGAACTTAGCAAGAAAGGAAATTCTACTTAGGCTTTGAACATTTATCTATTTGGTAAACTCTAACATTTTGGTTCATTATCTCTAATCATGATAAGATTCAAGTATTTAAGGAGTGATTGGGCAACTCATTGTTAAGCAAGTGGGGGATACCTCAACACTAGAGGAAAATTATTTGGCTATACATTCTACACAATGTAATGAAGCTAATAAATAATTATTTATCTAAAATCTATTTTGAGTTAGAAATTATTAATTCATCTTACCATCACTTCTAAAGGTGGGAATGTGTCACAAGAAAATCTGGACAAATTGATTAAATACATAAAAGTCATGTAGGATGAAAAAAGAGAATGGGCTAATAAGTAAATGTAGGATATTGAAGAACTCATAAAAGGTATCCTCAAGGTTAGGGTTTCAAATCTAACAAGAAAGGAAGATCTGACTTTTGAATTCTATAATCACCTACTATAGGTCAAATGGTGGATTTGAGTCCAAATTTGTAAAATTTCAACATGCAATAGATCCCTAGTATAATGACAATTAGGAGTATACCTAAAAATGATAAATACACACTTAGGGAAATATTAAATTAAAACTATATTTACCTGTATTTACTTATTACATTGTACCATCTGCATCCTCTCTTTTTTGTAATGCATCTATGATTGTCTCATGCTCTTCCATAAAAATTGTCCATAACACTTTATTTGTAGGTTTTCCATGATATTGATCTAGTTTTATATTTGTTGCCACCACCAAATGTGAATAGTGTTAATATTTTTATGTGTTTCATAATCTTCGAATGCAAGCAAAATATTCTTCCTTATTAGGTATTTTTGTAGCCAAGTGCCAACAACCACCACCGATCCTATTGGAAAACATTATTTAACCATCATCAAATAAGTTCTCAAAATTTTCTTAAGGGGATCAAAGACTTGTTCTAAAAATTTGTTTAAGGGGATCAAAAAAATTGTTATCAAAATTTTCTTAAGGGGATGTCTTAAGGGGATCTCCATACTTGTTGGATAATGATAGCCATCATCATCTTCTCGAGGTTCTATTAACTTATGTTTAGTATCCATACAACGAGCCAACCAATATTTTGTTTGCTCTTCATTCCCCTCAGGTGCAACAACATACACATGTCCTGCAAACAAAATTTGACTTAATAACTTGTGCACATGCCCATATAATTTGAATAATCCACATACATCCATTCTTATATATATAAATAAATAATTTAGTATTACAAAATAGTAATAGATTGAAATAAATTGAATTAAATTACCTTCTTTTACAAGGTCTGAAACACGATCATAGTCTTTAGATGCAAACACTTAATCATTATCTTCAATAGTTGTTCCATATTGATCGTGTGCTTGTGCAGGTTTCAATGATCTTTTCTTCCACTCTTCAACCCATTTTGTATTTTCACATGCTTCCTAATCTCCTGAGATACAAAACTGACAAAAACATGCAAGCTCCCTTGTCCAGATAGTCCATGTGCTTGTTGTTGAACTCTTAAATGAATGCAATTTAGTAGATCCACTAATTGTCTCACATCCAACTCTAGGTAGAATGTTCTTTTCTTCAACCAACCAAAAGAATCGACGAACTATAGAGTACTCACTCAAACCAGGTGTAGATAATCTTGTATTGCACCAATCCACAATCACACGTGCATCTTTAAATTTTACTGCATCCTCAAATTTCAATTGTTCTCTAGCAAGAATTATTTTGACACACGCACCAGCTCCATCATGTTATCCTTTACCATGCCCAACTTCAAAAAAACTCCATATATGTTGGATATTAAGTTCCTTGTGAACCCTACTTAACCAATAGAACATTCGAGCATTCTTGAACTGCCTCGTACAATTATCTAACCATATCAGGTGTTCTGTCACTTGGATAACTCTTTCTCTTAAATTTCTATAAAATGTATTGAAACAGTATTGAACAAAATTTGATGAGTGTAACCAATTATCACTCAAATAAAAATGATACTCCCTCAAAAAATTTCTATCATCATCTGTGCTATCATCTACATGTCTATAAACAATATAGACAAACGTAGCTACTTGCACTGAATTATAATACTGCGATTGAATTTCCTCTTGCGGAGCTAGAGTATAATTTTTCGCAAAATCAACCACTGAAAGTATAGTACCAATTGGAAATGTGTTTCTACATGTGCAAAATTGGCCATCAAGCCATGAAGCATGTTGAGAGTGCATGACATATTTTGGTACAATCTTATTCTTAAATTCACTTGTGAATGCATGTACACTAACTTTTTTTGTAACTAAATCACAACGCTTTCCTATTTTTCCATCTTTGAAAGAATAGTCAACATTCTTAAATCTTTTAACATCTACTAATTTTTTTCCAAAATCATTATCAACACTTTCATTCATACAAATTCTTAAGAATGAAAGATTTCCACAACTAGTGCATTATCCAAAAATACAAGAACTTAAATAAAACAATTTAGCATTAGATCTTTCACAAAACAAACTTGATATAAAGTCCCTTATTGTTTCAGGTGGCATATGAATACTACATTCCTGTATAATTATGTTAGTATGCAAAGTACAATGTATATATCGAAAAACATCATAAAAATAACAAAATTGAACATGTGTTTTACAACGACAAGATATTCGTTGCTTATTAATTTTTACATACCAGGGTTTGCATTTTTCAAAAGACCTTTGAATTATTTTAATATTACCAGGTAACACTAAATCACCACAAAATTTTCTATAAAATTCAGTTTGTGTCGTATCTAATAGGTGTTTTGGATGAGGATCATGAAATTTTGACCCCACTCTTAGTTTTAGAACATCTCTAGCATTAGATGATACCCTAGTATTATCATGCCAATATTTTTCAATCAAATATTTAATTTGAACATTCAATTTCATGTCAGACCTCAAGAGTCGACCACTAAAACTCCAAGATGGTTAATTGGACCATTTTCTATGCTTTCTCTTCTTTTTTCCGCTCTTAGCAATATTTTAGGATGTATTTGTAGAACTTCACTAATATTACTTACCATTATTTTATTCAAAGTTTCTTTATTAACTATAGTAGTTGTTATAGCTCTTCTTGCTGAATTTTTATCTTTAGATCGACTATTTTTTCCAATAGATTTAATGGAACTAGCAATAGTAGACATAGCATGTTTTAATGATTGATCTTTTCTTTTTGGTTTAACAAAAATTCTTAACTTTTTCATTACTTTTCTCATTTTTTGCATTCTCATCAATTGCATCATTAGTTGACATTGAAATGCAAGTTTTTTACGATAAAATAATTTTTTGTATATTTTATTCCCATGTGTTCTTATTTGCCTCCAAGAAATCTTACCAGGAAGATTATCCAAAAAATCACTTTCAATTTTTTTTTTAAATATTTTCATTAAATTCAATATCACATCCTAGATTTCCATTTTCATTTTCATTAACAAAACGATTTTCATTTTCATTTTCATCAACAAAACGGTTTTCATTTTCATTTTCAACAAAAGGATCATTCTCATTTTCATTTTCAACAAAGGATTTTTCATTTTCAACAACATTTAAACGATTTTCATTTTCATTTTCTAATTGATTTTCAACAAATTATATAAAATTTTCATCTCTTCGAATATTATCAATGTCAACATCGTTAAGTCCAACATCTTGGAAAACTTCTACAAACAATTTTTTCATTTCACTAGAATGTGGATTTGAAGATGTACCTGGATTTGTGCCTATTGAAACATTATCCATAGCATTGAAAGAGGGATTTGAAGACATACTAGGATTTGTTTGTATAATCATATTATTTTCCAAATTGACTTCTTGCAAATTAGCTTTATCTACAACCATGGTCTCCTCAATGTTTTTATCTTCAATAGTTGTGGAATTGGATGCTTCAACATTATTCATTGATCGAATCCTCATTCTTCTATATATTTTCCTTTTTTCTTCTTTATCTTTCCTTGCTTGAATTTCTTCAAGATTCAATGTCTTCCTATCTTTCCTCTTATTATGAGCTTGTTAACCCATAATTATAAAATTCTTAAGCACAAATGAATGTCAATAGTGAAAGTCTTCAAAAAATTCAATCCAAATTGCAAGTTGAAGACCTGTAAAGTATTCCTCTTTTTCTCCTCTAAATGAGTATAAAACTAACACAATTCCACTTAAAAACTATTTACATGATGCCTCCTTTCAAAAATTCAATCCAAATTGCAAGTTGAAGATCTATAAAAGCAAAAGTCTTCCTCTTTTGTTCCTCCAAATGAGTAAAAAACTAGCACAATTCCACTTTAAAAACTATTTACATGATGCCTCCTTTAAAAAAATAAATTTAAAATGCAAGTTGAACACTTGAAAAAAAAAAGTTGATAGAAAATAGCCCAATATGCCACAGTTGGCCGTACATGTGAAGTTGTAGACTTCACAGTAAAACTTGCCAGTAAATTAAAAAAAAATGGTAAAAAGAGAAACGGGATCCCATTTAATAAAATGAGATCTTGTTTTATAATTGTGAACTTGTAGTAAATGAGATCCCGTTTATAAAATGGGATCCTATTTCCATGTGAACGATCCCAACATTTAATATTGGGAAACAGGATCCTGTTTTAAAAAAATTAAAATCGCCCTTACTTTGTGGTCAGTTTTCTGGCTTGTATTTTGGTTCGGGAAAAGGATTGGGAATCTGAACCTAGGCCTTCAACTTGGTTTGACCTACAAGTTGAAGGTCCTAACAATGTCACAAAGAAATAGTGACTTTGGACATATGGTTGACGACTTTTTTTGCAGAATTTTTTGACGAAATAAAAACCCATTATAGATGAGATGGGGCAGATTCCAAATATGTATTTTTTTTTACAATTGGATTATTTTTTCTATTTTTCAATTAATTTATGATGAAACAGGTCCATAAACTTGAATTATCAGGGATTTTTAGTATTTAAATAACTTTTCATTAACATATTTTTTTGACGAACGGATTGCACAAAAACATACTTCAGACAATTCTTTTCAATTTTTTAAAAAATCAAAAATGATAAGTTTAGGTCATCTTATGCATGACGTACATGACAATTTTTCAAAACGAAAAATATGGCTAGTAAAAATTTAACAAAAAAAACTCAATAAAAAATTACAAAAAAATATCAAAAACGTGCTTCAGTGAGTTAAAAAAATATTTTCCCTAAAGGATTTAGAAAAATATGATAATTTAGGTCAAAATATGGATGACGTACATGTGCATGGTATGGTAAAAAAAAAGTCTTTTAAATAGTGGTTTTTAGAAACGCCTATTGAAAATCAATTTGTAGCATCTAGGTATTGAAATAAATTACATAGTTGGAAACTAGACTTCGAGTACTAAATTTTATGATTAGTGAATTTTTTGAAGATTCCATTTCTAAGTGCTTCAAATTTTAAGGTCAAATGTGTCAAATTTTTAAAATCAGGGAAAACACTTCCACTTTTTGACTAAAAAGTGGACTCAACTTCTTGCCAGCACCCATAAAAAGTTAGATTCATTATCATTGGGGTAGAATACTTAACTAAATGGGTTGAAGCTGAACCAACCAAGGATTGCACCACATATACCGCAACCAGATTCATTTACCATAACATAAATACCAAATTTGGGTGTCCCCTCAATATAACCAATGATCAAGGAAAAAACTGTTAAAATAATAATAAAGGAGCTACTAGATAATTTTATGGTCACACATAATCATAACACACCATATCATCCACAAGCCAATGGTGCAAGTGAAGCACTAAATAAGATAATAGGCAATACTCTAGCTAATATGTGGGATGCAAACATGACCAACTGGGATATTAAGATTCCTATTGTGCTCTAGGCATACTACACAACATATAAACAAGCCACCAAAAACACTCCATTTGATATCTTATACATAATAGAAACCAACATACCGATAAAATTCATGGTCCATAATATTCAAATAACCTTGGCCTTAAGACTCATTGATGATGAATTCATCAAACCCTACCTAGAAAAATTAGATAAATTAGATGAGACAAGACAACTAGAATCACACCACCTATGGACATAAAGAAGAAGATAGAAAGCATTTCATGATCAAAATATCAAGTCTAAACAATTTAAATTCAATGATACAGTCTTAATCTATGATAGTAAATTTAAAATGCAAGGAAAAATCAAGGCCAAATGGTTGGGTCCTTATCAAATCCATCAAATCCTTGACTCGAAAGCAATACAACTAAAAACATTAGATGACACCATACTACAAGCCTTTTCCAATAGAGCATGACTAAAACATTATCATAATCCTACGCAGTAGTGTTGATTTGAGGACAAGTCAATATTTTGAAAGGGGGGATGATATTAGCTGAAAAGATTAACATAACAAACACTGCTAGAAAAATCCTATCGCATCTTGCCACAAAGAGCTTGCGGACAATAATATTGAAAATATACCATCTATACTAGGGGTAGAATAGATGGGTCACATCCCATCTTGTAGATATTTTTATAGGAAAATATGTGAATGATAGAAGAGGAGAAGAGAGATAAGGAAAATAAGAGATAGATAACATAGGAATGTATGTAAGAAACTTATATGAGATTGTATGTAAAATGTTTGATTATATATAAGAAAGGAAAGATAGATAGAGTATAAGGGAAGATACATATTGTAATATTTTGAATATGATTAATATAATTATTACTAGAATTCTATCTATCTGATGGTATTGGCTGCTTTGTGGATGCAAAATTAATTAGTGCATCTTGTGTTTGAATCAATTAGTGCTCACCTTTATATTACTAAGTCTAGAGTATAAACTAAAACACTTAGAAAGTACTTGGGGCTCCAAAAATTGGTCTTTGTTTCCCCAATTTCCCTGCTAACAAGCCTTACAACTTAAAATAATCTTGATACAAGTGTACATGAGGCTATGCCTTTTTAGAAAAATAGGACACAAATATTTCTTGCATTAACCCTACAAGAAAAACTTATGGATATTAGATCTATAATATTTTTAACATCATATAAATCAACACTTATAAATAATCCAAGAATGAAAGAAGAGTGACATGAATATACCCTAGGAAAACCCTTTAAGGAAAATTCCAACTTCTAAAGAATTGAATCAATGTATTTCTAGTAAAATAGTCATAAACAATTATTAATTTCAAATCCTTAACATGTAGGCAAACACCCTAGACCTATAGAGGAAATCTAGTACCATAACCTATCAATATAGTATCCTCTATGCCTCTATCTCAAGTACTCAATATATTGTCTCAAGGAGGCCTATAAAACCATCAAAATTCATTACCATGGGCCCAAACAAGGTCCCAAAATACTATGTTAATAATTCTCATGACCCACACCCTACCTTGGATTCACTATCTCTATTAAAATATGCTCTATGTTGAATCATAACATAATTGGGTCAAGATTCCTTGACCACTTTGTAACTCCCTATAAGCATGCTCTTACATGCATCATATAATTTCTCATTTAATTACAATCACATCCTACAATGTCATAAGATTCTATAAAAATTCTTGCACACAATACACAATATTTGACACATGGATAAAAGTGTCAACTCAAAGTAGACCGTCGTCATTCCCATGTGAGGAAAAAATAATAAAAATATAAATAAATAAATAATTTGAATATTAGGATTTGCAAGGTGTGAAAAACCTAATACCAATACCAAGAAACCATTACTATTTAATATCCCTAAAATATTTACAACATTTAACATCCCAAACCTTAGTAGAACAACTTCTTGTAAAGGACAAATTCTTACTATTGAAGTCCAAATTTCAACTAGATAGACCTATAAAAAAACAAAGTTGCCATGGCCCTAGAAAATTATCCATTCACACTAATTAAACTCTTAATGGATTCCAAATATTTTTGAATAGTTTTCTAAGGAAAAGTGAGAGTAAAATTTGACCTATGTATAAACTTATTATTGAAATTGAGAACATTGTTAACCCTCACTTTCAATGTGTCCATCCTTTGCTAAAAAAAAATGAGAATATTAGTTTTATGGACACATTGAGAACAAGAGTACATAGTATCAATAATCTTATCCTCCTTAATTTCCTTACCCTTGACATCTTTCTCAATCTCTATGTCATTCCTAAAATATGAAGTCTTAGTATCATATGGTGTATTCATTTCTTCAAAAAAGATAGTTCTAGCATTGTTGATAGGTAAAATATCTTTATATTCCATAAAATCATGACTATGAATGTTACCATCATTACCACTATCAACATAATCACTACCAAGATCCTCTTTCTTATTAGATTCATTAGCACTTGAGACTACCACATCCACTTTAGGAACTAAGTATAAGTAGGAGTTGATATTCTGGAAACTAATCTATCAAATCTTGTAATAGAATTTCCACCAAGTAATGCATCTTTTAGAACCTTAATCTTAAGGTAATAAACCTTAGTTATCACCTTAAATTTTTAATTACTTATAGAGATGGTATCCTCACTATAGGAAGCAATAGGACACATAGATCATTAAATATTAGATTTTATATTATTAAGCTTTATATCTCCAACTTTATCAATGAAAACCTCAAGGGTTTGAAAAGTATAAATCAAGAGGGATTCTATAGAAAAGGGTAACACTTGTCATCACTTCTTAAAACCTCTTTCTTAGGCTTATCATAAAAAAAATTTCAATAGGGAAGGTGAAAGATTGATAGATTTACCTTTGCCCTTGGAAGAAGAGGGTGTATGCAAGTCTTCAAAACTCAACCCTTTGTATTTGATTAGAATAGGATTAGGGAATGGTTTGGGCTTAGAAATTATAATTCTAATAGGTTTATATGGGCACATAACAAGATAAATTTTATAAAGCCTAAAATTTAGGCATTGGTGCAGAGGTACCACATAGAAATTTTAAGAGAAGTGAGAATGAAAAATGAAAAACTAACATCCATATTTATACTAGAGATGATTGAAAAGTGGGAAGAAATAATGGAAACCACATTTAAATTTTACTTTAAATGTGAATTACTTAATGTGGACTCTACTTACCTCATACTAGGGAAAAGGAAGACCTTCCCTTGTCATTCTAAAATTTGATGAGTTCCTCTCCATCCTTCAAAAATGACACAATAATTTATTTATCCCTACTTTTTATTTGTTGTTTAACTTTCCTATCATCAATTTAGTGTAGTATAAACACCAATTGATTCCTTTGAAACTCAAAGCTAAAACCTTTGATAGTAAATTTTCTCTCCTTCTAGGTTACAACATTTTTTTTAGATAGGACTTGGTCAAAACCACAAAGAAACTCAAAATATGGGGTAATATCACCTTCTTTGAACATTTTCTGAAATATTACATTATTTTTAACCTTCTCAAAATATGTATGTTAAATGTAGCATCTTTCACTGCATGTAGTATCCAAACACTCATAAGAAATCTTAAACTGAGAAAATCCTCTCACAATCAATAAAATAGAAGCTTAAATAATCACTAAGAAGAATAGGCTTTCGAAAAACGTATAAATGATTAACAACTTTGATATATTACTAGCTCTACATAATCATTCTATAGTGAATCCTACTAATATTATGAAATTTGATTAAAATTTCTATTTCATTGTAGCTGAGTAAATGCATCTGTATGAGAATCTAAAATTAATGACTAAAAGGAATGGTAGTACAATTATGAAGAAGAAGAAAAATCATCCAAATGGTCATTACAAAGCATTTTAGTTTCATCATTCAAGGTTAAGTATTTTTAATAAACATGTATTCCACCCTAATCATAATCACTAGGATAAATAATCCCTCCCTGAAGAAAAATTCTAAAGAAGATTTGTACCCCAAAAGTTAACACTAGGGTAATCAACAATACCCTTCCCAAAGAAACAATTGTAAGACAATTTTAATCTAGTCATTGGTAAGAATAGGGATAATAGAGGAAGGAAGAATAACCACATTGAAACAACATTTCCAAACTTTAAACTTGATTCTAAATTGGCTAGGGCATCCACCACATCTTTACCCTCCCTATAAATATTAATAATTTGTGTGTGTCGTGAAATATGTCTTGCAAAGTTAGTATCACAAACCTTCATGGAATGTATTACTTAAAAGGAAATCAAAAGCAACAATAAATGGAACTACAACCTATCCTTCTAACTCATCCCATGGCTCTCTAATCCCGAGGAATCCTAAAAATTATGCTCTCAGATCTTGTTATTATAACACAATAACCTGCAATGATTGACAACTCAAGAAACGTGATGCTTAAAATGAATCTACATGCCTATTTTTTTTGGATTTTTTAATAACTTGATGCATAGAAGCTAAATGATCCTAGGATGGAAATGATGTTAAAATATAAATGTTGAGATGATGATGAAGATGAAAAGGGAATGCTAAATGGAGAGTGGAAAGAACTAAACTATTAAAATGAAAATGTCATTACAACATTAAAATGAACTAAAAATGCAAACTACACTAAAATGCTCTCTAATTCTCTCAAATTGCACTAAAATTCAGTAGCGTAAACTTGTCTAAATATTCATCTATGAAAATGTTGTAGCAAGGGCTCTATTTATAGATTTTTCAAGCCTCAAGGTGATGTGGCAACAACAGATGGTCTGGATTGTGATCCTGCGATATCAATGGCAGAGCATTAGGAGGTTAGAGGGAATCAGGGAGATGGTTCCCTTTCACAAGAAAAATTGCCAAGTGTAGAAAGGAATCACAGAGCAAGAGAAGCCATGTGTCTCAGGTTGTTCAAAATTGGTTGCAAATTTGTTGGAGATATTTCATATTCTGCAATTTATAAAAATCCATTTGTGAGACACATGATGGGGTGGCAGGTGAGTTGGAGGAGGTTAGAAGAAACTTGTAGAAATGTGCTTAAATTGGATTTTAAAATTCAATTTAATATGAGAGGGTCAATTGGTAAAATGACAAATAAATTCCTTTGTGCATCTTAATCGATTTTGGAAGAATATTCTAAATTCAAATTTAAAAGGAAGAGGGAAAAATTAATTAAATAAAAAATTGATTAATTTGTCCCCTTTAATTAATTTTAGAAAGAAGGTAAATTTTGAAAAGAGGAAATAGAATACGAACCATATAAATAAATTTCACAATTTATTTATAATAGTAGAGGAATTTAAAATATTAATCAAATAGCCAGTATTTAATTAATGTGATGCTCAAACCATTTTTGCGTGCATATATTTTGCCCCTCTTTGAAGTGATGTGCGCAGTCGCATTGCTTCAAAGAATAGATTTTCGACAGTGATGATAAAAAAATTCGACATGCCCTAGACTCCGATTTTACAACAATGATGAAAGGATGCCCCCTCGGGAGGTAAATCAGGGATTTTTGAATTTTTTTGATGATTTAAATGATTTTTCGATAATGTGTTGATGATCTATAGATTTAATAAAGATGACCTAATTTATCTCTTGAAAATTATGATAGATTTTTCGTACTGCTGAATAGTTGATAAAAGAGCCCTTTGAAAAATAAAATAAAATGCCACCATTATTACCCCTTAATTAACCTTTAAAAGGGGTAAAAGGTTAAAAGTTAAAGTTATTTGTAACCTTAGCATTTTGAGAACTTGAGAGATTGCAGAGAAAATATGGACAAAATTCCTCACTACACACACCGATTCGAGCACGTTCACCATCACTAGCGTCCGACTGCGTATGGACCTCCGATATGTACCTTGAAACCGCTTTTTTTGAATTTTAAATTTTGAATTTTGTGCCTTAAAATGCATTTAAAAATTTGAATTTTTCCCGCATTTTAGCACATAGAGTAGTTGTTTTAGCGCACAGGGCACTTGCTTCAGTGCATAGGGAGTCTATAGTAGCACATCCCACTAGGCTTAAACCCCAAAATTAGTTTGACGCATCCAGCCTCCGCTTTAGTGCATAGGGTTAAAATTTTAGCACATCGATGAAATAGCGCAGAGGAGTGATCAAGTCACACATAGGGTTGATTAAGCGGCGCATCTGGGAAACAACACATAGAAACCCTGTTTTAGCACATCTAACCAAAAATGATGATTTTGATAAATTCCCCCTAGATTTTGATGATTTTTTATCATGTCAACCAATGATAGGATGATGTTGATTGATAGGTTGATGATATTCCTCATGATAGGTGAGGAACGATGAATTAGGATAGATTGATTGATTATTGTCCTCATGACAGGCGAGGAACGATGAAAAGATAGATTGATGTTGGTTGATTTGATTGATTTGATTCATTATTGTCCTCATGATAGGTGAGGGATGATGAAAAGATAGGATAGGTTGATTGATTGATGTCGATCTCATGAAAAATGAGAATCAAATGATAGGTGAGATGCTCCTCGAGATTTGATCAGAATCTCATGTGAGTTGATTTGATTAGATGATGTGCTTGATTGATAGGTTGATTGAATGATTTGTTGAATTGATGTTTTGATTTGATTCTAGGAGGGTGGATTGGGGAACCTTCAAGTTCGTGAGCACTTTCTAGGGACGTGGGACATGATTCCACAACTAACTCCAGCAGATCATTCCATTGTAGACCAGTGTGACTTGAGTTCCCTTATAGATATGCCCTAGTACCAGATTAATCAGGGGCCACTGACAACACTTGCAGAGAGGTGGCATAGCGACCACAACACATTTCACTTACTGACGGGCGAGATGATAGTGACCCCGGAGGATGTATATCAGATTATGCGGATACTAGTTATGGGGACCTTAGTGATGTATGATGTTGAGGAGCAGGGGGTCACATATTCCATCTGTCATATGTTTCATGATGACCAATTTATTGGTTATGAGGTTCCATGGCGAGTGTTGATTGACATCGGGTGGGCTTTACCCTATGTGCTAGCTAGATTTATTGGAGAATTTCCCTACCCCGACCGTAGGTCGAAGGGCTTCTCAGTGGGTTGGGGTTGATTGCTGGAGAGCATGATTGCTCATGGGATAGTGTATGCCTAGAGTACGTGCATGCTGACACATTTATACCATGATATGAACCAGGTAGTTTACCTTCGAGCAGGGAGTTTATCAACGAGGTGCACTCTTCTTCAACTTTGGACTTGGGAGCACATAGCGATTACATGAACAGTTGGTGATAGGGTGCGAGCAACAGGACACCCATATGTTTTTGGATATTTAGGGCCACTTGTCCAGCATAAGCTGGGAAAGTTAAAGTACTAGAGGCGGGTCCTTGATGACTTGGATACAGTGATTTGGAGATCGTACTTGGATTGTGAGGCATGGCCCTTAGATGGTGCAGAGCTTTCGTTCATGTTTTGCAACCGATATTTGATAGGGAGGACACCCTATATTTTGGAGAGATTTATGTTTGGGAGAGTCCATAGGAAATATGGTCGCATCTAGGGGATGCTCCAGGGAGTAGCACATTATGCACGACAGCGACAAGATATACTAGAGTGGGGGCCGATGATTGATTATGATGTAGCCTGCGCTGAATTGTATGGTTTACAACTCATTTTCTAGCAGTACCTTCCACAGGTTGTAGATGATTAGATGACAAAAGACTACGTAGAGTACTTTCATACTCATCCATTTCCATGGATATCAAGTCCCGATGAGCCAACACCAGCTTTAGATGCAAGGAGGGGAGTAGGACCAGCTACACAACCTAGGGGTGGAGATGGAGGAGGAGGTGGAGGAGGAGATGATGGTGGTGGTGGAGATGATGGGGGAGATGGTGATGATGGAGGAGATGATGGAGGTGGTGGTGGAGGAGTGGGTGCATCAGTCTTTGGGGCTATCCCCAAGAGGTGACGGTCAGGACTAGCTGGGCAGCGACCACTGATTGTATGGATGTTGTCATAGAGACAACATGCTCAAATTGCTAGTCTACAGTGATAGGTGCATAGTTTGTAGACTCAGATACAAGCACTACAGGGTCAACTTTCCCAGGCCCATACATAGGTACAGGCATAAGTACTAGCTCAAGTTTAGATGCAGGGGTAGATGGTATAGTTGTAGGTGCAGGTAGTCACACTGACCATAAAGCGAGATGTTGCTAGGAGAAAGCATCAGTAGACCATGGCTGTGACCGACAAGGTACATATTGCAGCTCAAGGCACAGGTACAATCAATTTTTTCAAAGAGCTCAGAGAGTTCACCAAGAAGGTAGAATATTATAGAGGTTGATACCATGAGGTTGTGCTGCCAGGGCAGAGGGTGAGTTACACCAGATCGAGATCAGGGTGGAAACATTCACACACCAGTAGCAGAGGTGTTACCCAACCACTTCCATCAGGTGGAACTCCACCACCAGGTATAGAACCATCAGAAGTAGGACTGTCAAGGATAGTTCCTTTAGGGAGAACATAGAGACCAACCACATCAGGTGGAAGTACCACAAGATCTTCTGGACAGTCATGTTGGAAAAACAAGGATAAACAACTGAGAGGGGGGGTGAATCAGTTGTTACCAAAATAAAACTTATACAACATTAACCAATCCTTATATCACATATCTGATAATTAATAATGCAAGCATAAGAACAACACATCAGAGACACATAAACACAACAAATTTATACGTGGAAACCCTGTGAGGGTAAAAACCATGGTGGATGTTAGTCCACAAGATTATACCTTGTTAGAAGTGTAATGAAGAATAAAAAGAGAATGCACTTGCATTCAGGAACACTACCTAGAGCACAGTGCTCAAAGGGAAGGCTCACTGCCTTACATATTGTAATAAGATTAAATCCATCTGATGAATTTGAACTAAGAAAATAGCTTCTGCAAAAGCTTGGTTATAGTTCCAATTAGGCACACTAAAACCTCTTCAACTCTTCCACACTCTGCTCTGAATGATCTGACCTTTATTCACACTTGTACATCACTTGTACACTTGAGCACACTCTAAATGAGGAAAAAAATCTTGTATATATATCCGCTACACGGATTTGCATCCACTAATTAGTCAACCACAAATAAGGAATAAATTACAACTGTCGACCTTGATACATGAATAAATTTCAATGCGTACCAACACAAGTCAGCCATAACATAGTGAGGACCCAAAAAAACATCTCCAAACATACCAAACAATAAAATATTAATCCTCATGGATCCACAACACACTAACACCACAATATCGGCCAAGAATATGAACACTCAGGCACATATCAGAAAAATATCCGATCATGAACACTCCAATCATTGGGGACGTACACCAAGGATAGAGCATGATCTAGAGTCATCCATGAACATCATAGGCACATGAGAAACACATGAGATTACCATACGTTCATCCGCTTTGACCAAGAACACCATCTACGGAGAGTGAATAACTATAGGTATATAGATCATCATAACTTCCACAAAACTTCATGCGCACCATTGAAAATTTTGGACAACATACTAGAAAGGTTCAACACCAAACCCTTTGAAGCACACCTTCAGATATTCAATACACAGAGCTTTCCAACATTCTAACCTTCTCAACTCCACTGGCTGCCTATACTATATTTTGTACAATTTTCTCAATCTCCTCGACATATACAACCTTAAGCAAATTAAAATGCTAATAGTGTTGACATCAATGACAACAATATATTAGAAACACAGCCACAACATCCAACAAGTCATGAGTTTTCATATTGTGATTTATAGACTTGGCCATTGTGCCACATTTTTGATGTATCTTATTCTCAGATTTATCATTGTATACTTGACAAATTTTCACGAGTTTATATGATATGCAGCGGCGGTTCATGATCTTATGTGTAGATGTTTTATTATGGATGCATGTGACTTATGTTCTATATGATTATGCTATGTTTTGATATGATTATGCTACAGATGTATGTATGGGTGATGATGTTTTTATTATGGATGGATGCATTTATGAAATAAATGAAATGGTATGACATGCAATCTTATTATTTTTCATGTATATTGATGTATGGATGAAATTGATTTTTATTATGAGTTGTAAATGGATGATTATGGATGGTTTATGGATGCAAATGATTTTATTATGAATGGTAAATGGATGATTATGGATGGTTTATGGATGTAAATGATTCTTATGCTATGAGATGAATGTTATGATGTGAATATGTGATGCAATTTTCCATGTTTTTGGTATTTTCTATGCAAATATACGAAGTATGTGATAATGTTATGAATGTAAATGTGATGAGATGATTCATGATGTTATGAATGATCTTGATGTGATGGTTTTATGCTTTATTTTTGGAAATTTTCAATTGCAAATGAATGTATGTTATGGAATGGAATGAAAATGCAAATAAATGATATTTTTGTTATGTCAAGTATACTCAAATCCTATTGAAAGAAATAACATCAACCTTGAGGATGAAAAGCTTAGAAAATCTATAGTGCAGATGCAAACTAATATGAAATGCAATCCTATCTATGCAATGTTGTCAATCTTATTAGTTGTGCATATTGTCATCATTGAGCGTTTTATTATGTTGAAAGTTAGTAAAAACATCGATGGCATAAAATAGACCATGATGACCTGAGTACAACTTCCATATAACTTTTGTTGAGATTTGATAATGCAAGATAACACGAGAATCTAGGTATAATGGGACATAGATGACTTGAGTATCACTTGTGTAAACAAACAAGAGTTAATCATGTTCCTATGTAAATTCGAAATGCCATCAATGATAGTTTGTAGAGCATGTCCCACGACAATTTGCACAGTAGTAATAATTAGCTCACAAGCAAAAGACAAAGAAAAACATCATTCTTGATCATAGTGCCCCTAGTTTATGACATCATCGAGGTACTCCTGCGAAATGCTAACAACAATCACAATACATTATTTGAACATGTTGGTTAAGGTGATCCAACCATGATTCAAAAGATGATCCTTCAGTGATGAGATGATTTGGTTTGATATTGATGTTTGATTTAGTTTGATTGATTGAATTGATTTTCGATGTTTAGATTTTGAAATGGTTGTTGCAATTGTTGTTTTGATGTTACGGTTTGTTGATTGCTCACTTGTTTATTTATACTCAACAGTGATTTTCCCCCAGTGAGATCAGGATTTTCCCCTAGTGAGAACAAACCAAATTTATTATGGATATTTACAATGAGAACCAAGCCAGAGTGGGATGACTGCATTAGCCAGATATGAACATGAAGCTCACTGTAAGATATGCATGAATGCGCGGGGATGGAAAAAGTGGATGGTCAACACACACTTGAAAAGACGAAGCAGCCGACTTATCACAAATAGTGCCTATTTACCAAGTTTTCACCATTTGTTTTTATTCCACTTTTTCAGATTTTATGATTTTTTTGCTATTACCAAGACGCCTGTTTGCCAAGTTTTCATTAGGGCAACCATTTTTTTCTCTTTTTTTTGTATTTTTCTCTTTTATCTCTTTTATCTCTTTTATCTCTTTTATTTTTTTTATTTTTTCTCTTTTTTGATTTTTATGCTGTCACCAAGATGCCTATTTTCCAAGTTTTTATCAGGGCGACAATTTTTTTCAGGACTTTTTTTGCTTTGAATGATTTTTTTAGTACTTTTTTTGCTTTTTATGATTTTTTCAAGACTTTTTAACAATGTGTTGGATGCGTTAGGTATAGAAATTTTTCAGGTGAAGTTTTTTCATCGGTTCTTCAGGCCCCCTTAGGTGTAGACAACTGATATGCTACCGATCCAAATACTGAAACCACAACAAAAGGGCCTAGTCAGTTAGGTTCAAATTTTCCTTTGTTTTCCCAGTCCTACAGATTACAAGGATTTTCCTTGAGTACTAGATCACCAAATTGGAATGTCCTAGGTTTGACTTTGTGATTGTAGCTTTGGGACATTCTTTGCTGATAGACTTTCAGGTGATTCACTGCCAGTTGACGACATTCATCCAACAACTCAAGCTCCAACAATCTAGACACACGGTAATCCTCATATGTAATGAGACCTTTTAGGGATACCCAGAGTGAGGGTATCTCAACTTCAATTGGCAATACTGCTTTGAATCCATAGACAAGTGCATAGGGTGTAGCTCCCGTAGGTGTTCAGATGCTTATACGATAAGCCCACAAAGCAGGGTTCAATTGAACATGCCAGTCACGTCCAACATCGTTGACAATTTTCTTTAGGATTTTCAGGATTGTTTTGTTTGGGGCCTCAACTTGGTTGTTCCCTTGAGGGTAATAGGTTGTAGAAAACCGATGTTGGATATGAAACTTTTCACATAGTTCTTATACGTCTTGATTTTTGAAAGGTCTTCCATTATTAGTGACAATGGATTGAGGGATACCATATCTGCAAATGATGTAGTTCAGGATGAATGATGAGATCTGCTTCCTTGTGATGATGATCAGAGGCACAGATTCAACCCACTTTGTGAAGTATTATGTGGCTATGATGATGAACTTGTGTCCATTAGATGAAGGTGGGTGAATTTTTCCCACAAGATCCAACCCCCATTGACAAAACGACCATGTTGATGCAAAGGGCTGCAATTCTTGTGCTGGTGCATGGATGAGATTACTGTGGATCTGGAATTTTTGACATGTCTTGACAAATTGAAAGGCTTCTCTTTCCATAGTCAGCCAATAATATCCCAAGCGGAGAAGTTTCTTGGCAATGGTTAAACCACTTGAATGAGTTTTGCAAATAACTTTGTGGACATCGCACAAAGCTGTTTTAGACTCATCATTTTCTAGACATCACAAAAGAGTTCCATCCAGACCTCGAGGGTAAAGGAAATCCGCTATTATGGTATGACGGGCAGATTTCCGAATGAAATTTTGTTTTTGATTGCAGGAAAGATCGGGAGGAAGGATATTATCTTTTAGGTAAGCATAAATATTTTCATAGAGGGAGGTATTGGCATCGTCAAGGTGGAAAATAAGTTGGGATTCAGAGTTATCGTAGGCAGGGGTATACAGTTGCTCCACCATGAACTCGCAGTGACCACATTTTTCTGGGATTTGAATCAAAGAAGCAATATTAGCCATAGCATCAACAACCTTGTTGTCACTCCTTGGAATTTGGCCAAATTTGATGTTGAAAAATATTTCTTGAAGTCATCAATCATTCTCTTAAAAGGCATTAGCTTGTTGTCTTTGGTTTGATAATCATTGTTGACCTGATTGATCACTAGTTGTGAATCTCCATAAACCTGGAGCTCTATAATTTTCCATTCCGCACCTATCTTGATCCCAATAATGAGTGCTTCATATTCAGTTGTATTGTTGGTGTAAGGAAACAACAAGCGATAGGATCTCAGAATGGCATTCCCTAGGGGAGTGATGAATAGGATTCCTGCTCCTGATCCATGCTGGGTGAAGGAACCATCAAAATATAATACCCATTGTTTTGTTGTTACTGTCAAGACATTTGCATCTGGAAATTCAATATGAAGTGGATGATCATCATGAAGTGGTGCCTTAGCTAGTTGATCAGCAATGGCTTTCCCTTTGATAGATTTTTTGTCAACATATTGGATTCGAATTCACTGAGAACTATTACCCATTTGGCCTGTCTTCTTGTTAGATTTGATTTTCTTAAGAGATACTTTAGTGGATCAATCTTGGCTATGAGCTTAACTGTGTGAGTCATCATATAGTGTTGCAATTTTTGGGTAACAAACACTATGGCTAGACAAGATTTCTTAGTGGAGGTGTAATTGATCTCATATCCATTCAAGGTTCTACTAATATAATAAATTTCTCTTTCTTTCCCTGTTGAATCTTCTTGTGCCAACAAGGATCCCAATGATCGATCAGTAGTGGCGATATACAATAAAAGAGGTTTCCCTTTTGCTGGAGGTACTAAAATTGGTGGACTCATCAAGTATTGTTTTAGTTGGTTTAAGGTTGTTTCACACTTTTCATCCCATCGGAAACAAATATTCTTGTGTAGGAGATGAGTGAAATGATGAGTCTTATGAGCTAGTTGTGAGATAAATCTTCTGATTGATTGGAATTTAACTCAAAGGAACCTTGGCTAAGTGATGTTTTTTTGGGGAGGCATCTCCATTATAGCTTTTAACTTTGCGGGGTCCACTTCAATACCTTTCATTGATACTATATACCCCAGTATCTTTGCTAACATTACCCCAAATACACACTTCTTTGGATTGAGGCGAACATTAAATCTCTCTAGGCGAGTGAATAATTTGTCTAATATCTCCAAATATCCTTCTCAGGTGTGGGATTTTTCCAATAGGTCATCCACATAATCTTCCATGAAGGTATGCATCATGTCATGGAAGATGGTTGTCATAGCTCTCTGATATGTGGCCTCTGCATTTTTCAACCTAAAAGGCATAACATTCCAACAGAAAGTTCCCCAAGGGCAAGTGAAAGTTGTCTTATCCTGATCTTCAAGAGCTATCTTGATTTGATTATATCCAAAAAATCCATCCATTAGGGATAACATTCCATGACCCGCTATCAAGTCCACAATGATGTCTATGTTAGGCAAGGGGAAGTCATCTTTTGGAAAAGCCTTGTTGAGATCTCTAAAGTCAGTGAAAATCCTTATAGTGTTATAGGTTTCGAGACGGGTACACTATTTGATATCCACTCTGCATAGTCGATGGGACTGATGAATTCGACATACAACAAATTATTTAGTTCAACTTTCACCAATAGGGCATTGTGTGGATGTATTTTCCTCAAATTTTTTTTGACTAGTTTGATTCTTGAAGGAAGGGACAAGTGGTGAATTATGAGGTTTGGATCTATCCCTGACATATCCGCATATGACTAGGCGAAGTTGATTTGTCTCTCTTCGAAGAACTTGATGAAGCTGGGCTTTTCTATTCCTGTTAATGACTCTGCCAAATGAAGAATTCTTGTTGATTCTGTATTGCCAACATTGATAGCCTGTGTTGGTTCAATCATAACTTTTTATCTATCCTGGAAGTGTTCAGGGAGAGTGTCAAATTTTCCATCCTTTGGTGCCTCGAAGAGGTTTTCACCATCAGATGCACTCTTTATTTTTATTATTTTTGGATCTGATACTGCCATGGAATGGTTTTCACCATCAGATCTTTCTTTTGTTTCATTTATTTTGCAGTTGGGAAACTTGACACTCTCCTATTGTGAAGTTCTGCTCTGATGTTTGATGGTGGATACTATTTTGGGATTTACAACACAAAGGAAGTTTACGATGGCCTCATCGTTCGGAAAGTTGGGGATATTGATAGGTTCGGTTTGGTCCCAATCTATTAGCTCAGGATGTAGTAATGGTAGGGTGTCATTGGGTGGATTCAGATAAGATGTTGTAAATGTTATAATAGCAGTGTGATCATCGAACAAGACTAGGGCCAAGTCGAGGTCTATAATGTCACTCTCTTCCAAGGGGTCCATCTCACTATGAGTTTGGTCATCCTCACTCAAGCCATCGATATTTTACGATCCTACTTCAAGTGGTCTAAGTCTTGAGCCTTGTCCCTCCTCAAGCGTGGGAGTATACTTATGTATTACATCAACATCCTTTTCGTGACATGATTCTTCTGATAATGAATCCCATTCATATTTATTAGAATCATACTCAAAGACCTCACTTGCTTGTAGTTGTAGAATTTGTTCAACAAATTTTTGTTTTGGGTCTTCCTTTGTTTCCTCTTCTTTCTGATGTTCTTTGTATCCTAACCCTATTTTATCTTTGTGATTGGTTATAATGCGTTGGATAGGTTCTATTATTCCCTCTTTTATTTTTTCGATGGGTCCCTATCTGTCGTATCCTATCAGGATCGAGAATCCTTTTCCATACTGAGTAGTTTGGACATTTGTTGTTGCGTCTTGAGAATCAGTTTCATCTTTGTAGAGCTAGTTCAAAACATTTGTCATCTGATTCTTCCTCCTGAGTGCTTCATTTTATTAAATCAAACATCAAATAGTGTGACTGGTTGGGAGGATGATGAGGTCGATGGTTGACCAAAGGATTTTGATGACATTAACTACGAAAGATAGAGGTATTTTTCAATAGAATACTCACTGACACCTTTATCTTTGATTTGGACTTTCTCTTCAAATTTTTTGGCCAGGGTATTTAATTGGGCTTCAGAATTGGTAAATGCAGAAGGTCTAGACTCCTCCTTTTTCTCTGATTGTTTGGATGGTGAATTGGATTGACTTACTTAAGAGGAGGATGTAGATGAAGGATTAGTTTGACTGGAATTGTTGGATACATCCATAGTAGAATTAGGAGCTTCATGATTATGTAGGACAAACACGTCTTGGATAGGCTTGAGGGCATTGCATTGTTGTGGATTTTTTGAATCGACGTGAATTGTGATTTCTTGACCATTACAGGGAAACTTCAAGCATTGATGGTATGTCGAGGGTACAACCTGCATTTCATGGATCCATGGATGACCCAAGAGTATATTGTATGTGAGATCCTTATCCAGAACTTGACATACCACATTTTTCAAGATTGGCCCCACCTGAATGGGCAATATAATCAGACCTTTTAACATTCTCTCTTCATCATCATAGGCTTTGATTGTGATCTTCTTTCTTGGATCTATTACATTTTTAGAGAACCCTAGTACTCAGACAAGTTTCAAAGTATAGATATTAAGTCTAGATCCTCCGTCTATAAGGACGCGCTTCACACAAATTTTATGGATTAAAACTTTGATATGAAGGGTCGTGTTATGAGGATGGGTGGGTGATACATCGTCATTTTCTGAAAAGGATAAGTAGTAGGGTGAGACTAGGTGTCCCACCATGGCTTGGAAAGCATAAACTTCCAAATCATTCAATAATGTCATGTTGATTAGGGATTTTTCTAGAATCTCTTTGTGAGAAGAAGAAATTTTTAGGAGCTCCAATATTGATATTTGTGCAGGGATTTTCTGGAGCTGATCGACAATGTTATATTGATTAGATGTAGTGGTAGGTTATTTGGAAGCACTGCCCTTTAAGACATATTTAGTTTGAGCCCTTGTGGTCACGTTTACGAGTACACTATCTTGTCTTTCGTTGATTTTGATGACATTAACTTGATTATCTGTTACAACCACGTCTTGTGGGATATCGAGGACTTTATTAGAAAATATTTTGGTGTTATTGGTTGGATGATTGGTTGCAACAGGATCAGGTGTGTTATTGATGTCATTTGTGTGATTTTCAACGATCGAGATATGAAGAATGGTGGTATCATGAACATAGTTCACATTTTTGCCTTTGCCATTTCTGTTAGAAGATTCTCCTTTGTCATAATTCGATAGAGGGTTTTTGAATAAACCATGGTTAGTATTGGTTTGGGGTTCTTCAATTCTTATGACTTTATTGTCGATTAAATCTTGTATCTTATGTTTCAGTTACATGCAATTGTTGGTGAGGTGACCTTTAAATCGATGAAACTTACAATAATGAGCGCCATTCCACCATGACAATTTTACCTTAGGTTCAAAGCCTCGTGTATCAGGTAAAGTGATGAGATTTTCTGCAATAAGTTCCCTCAAGGCAGATTCATGTGATTGATCCAGGGGCATAAACTTCCTTCGATTGTTTGATGTTTGATAAGGTAAATTTTTGGATGATGATGTTTGATTATTTTGATTATTCCCCTAGTTGGAATTTTGATTGTTGGTTTGATTGGTAGTTTGGGTGGTCTTTTGATCAGTATTTGAAGAACTTCCTGACAAATTGAAAACCGGTTTGGCATTATGCATTTCAGCGGAGTGATCATTGTCATTGTTTTTGCACTTTTTCCAAAATTTGGTTTTATCATTTTTGGAGGAATTAGATGAGTTGTTCGCGTTATAGATTTTCAGAATTCCTCATTTGACTAAGGCCTCCTCAATCTTGATTCCATTTTTGATCAATTTTTCAAAGGTGGGAGGGCATTGTAAGTCAAGTCTATAACTCATGTCAGGATTCAAGTTATCGATGAACACTTCTATCTTTTACTTTTTTGGTATGGGTCAGGGATATATTGCAAATAACCTTCTCCATCTCTGCAAGAATATGAGGAATGATTCTCCTTTCTTTTGTTTGATGTTACAAAGGTCTTTCATTGTGATCTCGTGTTGAATGTTATAAAAATATTGGGTAATGAATTTGTGTACTAGTTCTTCAAAAGACCTGATCCCCAAAGGAAATTGTGAGAACCACTGCATGCATTTCCCTCCCAAAATATGTGGGAATAATCTCATTAGATATGTATCCTCATGGGAAAATTCAAGACTCATCATTCAAAATTCCCTTACATAGTAAATTCACAATGTTTAGGGAATGGTATCATGTTAATGCTTTGATCAAATGGATAGGGACATATATCCTATATGGAATATCTCTTAGCAGTTTCAGTTTGCATGTTCTTCATTTTTTGTTGAAGGGTTTGGATTTTTTGCTTCAAACTGTCCATGGGATCATTGGCTTTCACTTCATTGCTTGATTCAATTTGGGTTTTAGTTTCAGCTTTCTTTGGATTTCTTTTCAATTTGTTAACATCAAAATCATCGGGTAACTTGACTCCTTTGTCTTCCAACATCAAAAAGGTATTTTTCTCCATCCTTTTCAAAGACTCTTTCCAAGAATTTGTGGAAATCTATATCTTGTTGGGCTTGTTGGACATCTTCTTCATTTATCTCCGTTGTTTCGGTCGAATCGAGATTATGAAAGGGGTTTACTTCTAGTTGAGCCATGGTATCTTGGATTTCAATTTCTTTGTGTTGAAGTTTCAAATTTTGAGATCTTGTTTGGATGGGCATACAAGTGATGAAAATTTTCTAAATGTTTGACCAAATTTTGGGAGTGCCAAAAGGGGTTAATTAAAAACCTAGATAAGCAAGCTTTATTTTGGGATAAAGGATGACGAATCCTGATAAAGGATGATAAATCCTGATGGTGAAATGCACCTGCTAAATAAAAAATTTGATATGATAAGGAAGGCACTTTGAAATGTTTGATCAAAATTTAGACAAAGGATGTTCACTTGACAACGCTAGTTTTGACAAGATTGGGATCTATTACAGAAATTGGTTTGGACGATTTGAATATTGAATGGCCAGTTGAGGAATGTGAGAATGAAGAATTGGTTGACTATGATTATGCCTTTGGGATAGAGATCTTCATTGATAATAATCTTGTGAGGCTAAAGGCTCTAAAGAAAAATTGTCAGTATATCCTCTATCAAAGTCGTGATACCGATGGATAAAGGTTCAATAGTCAAGCAAGACCTTCCTACTTTGGTACAAGAAACGTCTCTTTCTCAAAAGTTTCTTAAAGCTAAGATGTTTCTTGAGTTTAGTGATCCTCTTGGTGATGGATTTCTTGACAAATTTGGTTGATTTACAATCCCTCAACATAAACTTTAGGATGATGAAAAGATGTGGTTTAAGGGGGAAAATCTGAACTGGAGGTTGACTGACAAAAAAATGGTCAAATTCAGGTTTCTGTTTGAAATTTTTCCAAATGCGCTGAAACAAGGTATGGATGCACTGAAACTCGGATGTGTTATAAAATGGCTCAAATGCACTACAATTTTTTTTGGATGTGCCAGAACAGGGGATGAATGCATTGGGGAATAGACTGAATGCATCGAAACAGGCACCAAATGCGTCAAAAGAGCATATGCTAGAAATGTATAAGCGGGATGCACTGAAATAGAAAATGAATGCACTAGAGAATGGTATGAATGTGCTAAAATAGGCACCAGATGAGCCGAACTGGAAAGTGTTTTTTGGTTTTTGACAGTTTGGCAGGTTTTTCTCGATTTTCACAGTGAAATCTAAATTGTTTGAGTTGGATTTCCTTCTAAATCAACAGTTGAATGTGTTGGTGTAATGTTTGTTTAAAATTTGGTTCAAAAATAGAGTGGTAAACACATCAGACAAGCACATTCCCTAGGTTGTGTAAGACTATATTCTTTTGAATCCCACGTAAATTTTACTCCAACCGCATATTTTTAGCGAATGAATCTAGAAGCTTGGTTGCATGGGCTCCCCCTTATAGTGCACTCACTTCTCAGGCCAACCAAGATTCCAACTCCCATGAATCTCCCATGGCAAGTTGATCATTTCTACTAAAAATTGTGAAGATGTGGGTACCTTCACAACGATCGTTGCTGCACCAAAGAATAGATAAGGTAAATTGGGCAAACTACAACAATAGGGTTTTAGTAAAGACTTTACGTTCGTGGGGAACCATCCATGCAACAAGAGACCATTTCTGCCCTTCTTTTCAGAATGGTGATTGTGATACTCAAACTTTCCTTGAGCACTCGCATTTACATCCCGGGTGGAAGTCACTTAGCTTAGAGTGTGTTACTGGTTGGGTCGTTCCCTCCTTTCGAAGCGGGGAGGCAGGTCCTCTAAGGTTAAAAATGCAAATAAATTGAACGGTTCTAGTTTTCTGATCACCTAGTTAAGGGGAGAGCATACGCACCTACCATTCCAAACAAAACAAGCATGGTGTAAATTTAACCTTCCTAGTTATACTAGATTCCTATCTTAACCAAAGGAAAAGTAATAACTAAATCTAACCTTGCAACCAACCGTTAGTAGTTTCAATGTTTATCTTTGACAACATTCTTTTAAAATGTTTCTGCAAAGTCTTTGATTGCGTATCAAGGTCTTGCAACACAATTTTTTTTAATCAATTTCAGGAATCTGGAAAAATAACAATAAAATCCGAATGCACCATTACAAAGACCGAATGCACTAAAAGATAGACTAAAACGCTAAAACACTGAATGCACCGAAAGAACAACCAAAATGCGCTAGAATATGAACCAAATGCGCTAAACTAGAAATGACAACATTAAATTTTAAATCCCCTCATGCGTCGAAAAAAATCTGAAATCGCTACAGAAAAGACCAAACACTCTATAACAGGAACTAGATGTGCTGAAAGAACAACCAGATGCATCGAAACAAGTAACTGAATGCGCCGAAACAAGAGCGAGATGTGCTGCAGAAAAATTTGTATGCGTCATTTCAGATATTTTGACGAAACCTGCAAAATGAAACTCAATAGAAAATTGATTAAATCATGGGGCTAGGCCCCATGGTGGGTGCCAATTTATGTGTGTTATGAAATTTTTCCTGCAAAGTTAGTATCACACACCTTCATGGAATGTATTACTTAAAAGGAAATCAAAAGCAAAAATAAATGGAACTACAACCTATCCTTCTAACTCATCCCATGGTTGTCTAATCCCGAGGAATCCTGCAAATTATTCTCTCAGATGTTGTTATTATAGAACAATAACTTGCAATGATTGACAACTCAAGAAATGAGATGCTTAAAATGAATCTACATGCCTATGTTTTTGGATTTTTTAATGACTTGATGCATAGAAGCTAAATGATCCTAGGATGGAAATGATGTTAAAGTCTAAATGCTAAGATGATGATGAAGATGAAAAGCGAATGCTAAATGGAGAGTGGAAAGAACTAAACTATTAAAATGAAAATGCCATTACATTAAAATTAACTAAAAATGCAAACTACACTAAAATGCTCTCTAATTCTCTCAAATTGCACTAAAATTCAGTAGCATAAACTTGTCTAAATCTTTATCTATGAAAATGTTGTAGCAAGGGCTCTATTTATAGATTTTTCAAGCCTCAAGGTGATGTGGCAACAACGGACGGTCCCGATTGTGATCATGCGACATCAACGGAAGAGCATTAGGAGGTTAGAGGGAATCAGGGAGATGGTTCCCTTTCACAAGACAAATTGCCAAGTGTAGAAAGGAATCACAGAGCAAGAGAAGCCATGTGTCTCAGGTTGTTCAAAATTGGTTGCAAATTTGTTGGAGATATTTCATATTTTGCAATTTATAAAAATCCATTTATGAGACACATGATGAGGTGGTAGGTGAGTTGGAGGAGGTTAGAAGAAACTTGTAGAAATGTGCTTAAATTGGATTTTAAAATTCAATTTAATATGAGAGGGTCAATTGGTAAAATGAAAAACAAATTCCTTTGTGCATCTTAACCACTTTTGGAAGAATATTCTAAATTCAAATTTAAAAGGAAGAGGGAAAAATTAATTAAATAACAAATTGATTAATTTGTCCCCTTTAATTAGTTTTAGAAAGAAGGTAAATTTTGAAAAGAGGAAATAGAATATGAACCATATAAATAAATTTCACAATTTATTTATAATAGTAGAGGAATTTAAAATATTAATCAAATAGCCAGTATTTAATTAATGTGATGCTCATACCATTTTTGTGTGCATACAATTTGAACATTAGAAAACCTTAGATAAGTAAACCATGAATATTAAATATGATCTCTAATGTTCCAATAAGGACTAGAGTGCTCCTTGATAGTATCAAAAACTAATTTAAAGTCACCTTCAATCAATAAGTTAGATATATCAGTCCCTTGACCAAGAGGTAAATTGTATTTGTTGTTGTTCCAAAACGATGAATTGCACTAGCAATCCAATGTAAACGTCGATATACTATATTCAATATGAAAAATAAGTTAAATATTACCAAAGAATAAACTAGTTTCATACCCTAATAAGTAGACATAGCTTCATCTTTATTATTAACTTTGATTCCAAGACCCCTAAATAAGCAACAATGAGTGCACTACATTTGCACCTAATAATCCTTCAAACAATAGCCACTCCCATATTCCCTTAATGAGCACCATAAAATTAGTTTTAGCCTAGCCAAAAGGAGGTGAAGATTAATTCATATTTTGTTTAATGATTTATTTCTATTATCAAACACATGCAAGTCCTTAAATTAATAACCCAACCAAATCCAATCATAATTTATTGATTTCAAATAAAGGTGGTAGGTTTCTTATTTTTGGTATTATTTAAATTTCGAGCGACAATATATTTTATAATAGAATTCAAGAAATCATCAACACTTTGGGTCATATCTCTAAAAGTATAGTTATTTATTTCTTTACATAACCCCAAACTAATTGCGGAGGCACTTGGGACCATAACTCTTTAAGAACTAGGTGAAAATAAGAAGAGCTCTCAATTTCCACAAATATAACTAGAGACTTTTGCATAGCCATAAAATATCTAGTTTCTAAATTATCTTATCATAGATGGTAGCAAAAATATTAGAAATTTAAAAATTTGAACAATAGTCTCTTCTCCCTTATTACATAAAATAAGTTTATTAGGAAAATGGAACCCCCTTTTCGAATATTATCTTATGTAAGGATTTTGTTGTGAATAGTAATCCACCATAAGAAATTGATTTTAGGTGTTTATTTAGGATTCCAAATGTTCTTTTAGAATCTATGAGAAATTGGGATGTCCAAAAAAATAATATGTATAAGTGATGGTGAATTTTCCATTATTGTCCAAATCCAAACAAAATCATCTTTGTGAAAAATTGGAAGCTTGTACGAAATCGATGGCTTGAAAATTAAAGTAATGGTGAGTAACATTTCATCCACAAGTAAGGGTTCAAGGATATTTAAGTAATGAATTGATAATCCTTGACCAACTATGTAATAAAAAATCGAACGACCAAATTTAAATTTGTAAGGGCATCTTTCGACTAACTAAATAATTAACTATATTTCAAGAGTTATTGATCCAACCAAATATCTTCCTAAAAATGAATTTTTGAGCTATTATCCATCTTTAAGTAATACCTTTCTACAAGAGGCTTCCAAATTTTAGAGTGTTGTTCCAAGTAACAAAATCCTTAGGAATATTTTCAATATTTATGAAAGATTTTGACCTCTCTCCCCTTTATGTATTTAGTTCGCATAATGTATGACCAATATTTATTATCTTTTGTAAAGCCACAACCAATCTTTCCCAACAAATCCTTGTTACTTAGTTGATTTTTTTTAAGCCAAGCCCTCCATTTATTTTTTGAGTGCAAATATTATCCCAACTAATTAGAGGAATCCTTCTCTTTTCCTCTTCATCCAACCAAAAGAATATTTTCTAAATTTGTTTGAATCTATCTATTGTATACTTAAAAAATTTAAATAAAGAAAGGAAGTAAATAGGTATTCGAAGAGAATATTTTAGAAGCTAAAGTTTCCCAACATGACTCAAAATATTTCCTTTTAATCCATCCAAATTTATTTTTAGTTATTCAAAAATAGTATTCCAATAATGAAGATGGATTTTCTTCACCATTGAAGGGAGACCCAAATAAGTAGATAGAAACTTGGCACATAAAAAATTCAAAATAGAGGCTATTTTCTATTGGGGGAAGTTGTATTAAAAAACTAAAGGTTGTTTTTCATAATTGATGTGTTGACAAAAGGCTATAAAAAAAAATTCAAGGAAGAATTTATACTTCTAGATTTGATAATTCAAGACTTACCAAAAATGATAGTGTCAACAACAAATTGTTGGAGAGAGGAGGGGACAAGGAGGAAGCAATTTTTATACCTTGGGGAGAACTATTTGTATTGTCATAAATAGCATCCTATGCAATTTAACATTACATACATATTCCTCTTTAGTTACAATTAAGATAATTATGTTCTATAATCTCAATTTCAATCCAAACCATATTTCAACACATGGCATGTCTAGCTCTTCGATGGTTAAGTCTAATTTTCTCTTAGACAGGTGTGTGCCACAGAGAAATTCATGCATTGTGCCTATGTCCCACAAAAATCCACGATTGTGTTAATTGTTATGAAGTTATACTTACCACATTTTGGTAGTGTAACACCTCTATCAACCTGCACTCTCATCGAGGATCGCTCGAGCATGCAATTTTGAACCAAGAACTCTCCTTCCTAGGGAATCTTGATCTTTTGAGAAAGACACGATTCTGGAGAATCCTACAAAACTCTTTCTCTCCTCTTCTCTAATTTACAACATTCTTCATCTCTCTCACATGTATATCCTTCAAAAAAATATCACTCTCTCATTGACAACTTTTAGAGAAAACTCCATTGTTCCACCATTGCCGTGATCACAGTTGTTGGTGTAAATAGGTGTTTTACCTATCTAGGTCCTATTTACATGTTAATTCCACTTAGGTCCTAGGAAAGAATCTTTCTAGTTAAACATTAGTTGTCACTTATCTTATCTAGTTGGCATTCATTCAATGCTTGTTTCCTAGGTTGTTATGAGTTAGTTTTCTCATGTGATAGGATTAAGACACTTGTCATGATCTTGTCTAATCATATTCCTCACCTTGCCTATATAAGAAAGACTTCATATGCACATTTCCATATTAATTTTGGAATTCTTGCATCCTTAATCATAGCATAATATTTCTGCCATTTCTCTCTTGTGGAAGTTATTTTATCTTGTAGGTGCTATCAATTGAATACGTCTCTTCCATCTTAAAGAATCTTTTGTTGCTTCTTCATTGCAATAACAAGATACTCTGCTTCTATGCTTGGGAGTGGTAACTCTTCAAGATTTGATATTGAACATACTATCTTTATTTTGTTGGAATATTGTCATTTCCATTTCTTTATGTCCATTTATATCATCTTGTCTAAGGTTTTCCATTGAGGTGGGAACACCAAAATGGGGGTTTGACTGAGGGAAAATCCTATACAACCACCCATCCCTTCTCTTTAGTCTTATGTGTGTAGGTACATGCGGAGTTGTTTGGAGAGAGATTTGAACTTATCAAATGTATTCGGCGATGTTATAAAATCTTGCTTGCCATTTTCATTTAAGTTCATTTTACATTTTCATTCTAGTTATTCTACATTTACTGTACAATCATATTGCATATTCTTCCACGTCCAGAACACTGTATAGAATACTTTGTGTTTCTTTGTGATAGTTTTTTTTTTCTATCCGTATGGGACACTAGCACGGTGTGCTATCATTTAATAGCTTGTTAGGTTGTCTAAGAAACCTTTTTGCTCTGTACTTTTTTTTTCTAAATTCTAAAGGGCTCAAATATTTTTTATGCCTTGTTAAAACACATATTTAATTAATTAATAGGTAAAATTGAAGGTCACAATTACCTAAAGGCTTACCTAAGTGGAGGGTTGAAACTTGGATCCTTGAAGGGTTTGATTATCCTTTGTAGTTGTTCACTTGTCATAATCTATATTTTGTGAACCCGATGTGAAATCACCTTTTGAATTTTTTTCTCAAAACAACATTTAAAATCTTCAAAACTTTTTTGTCCTCTCTTGCATTCTCTTCTCTTATTTTTTAGATTTTATAAGATTGTGTGTTGTGTATACTCTTCTATGATATTCATAACCCAATATAAAAATTATAGATATGTAGTTAGAGGAAGCTCAAGATATACCATACTTCCAAACTGACCTAGTCCTACTAGACTTGGCTCTTCAAAAATCCAAATCTTTTTACTCTCAACTAGTCTTTAGGAATTATTCTACTTCAAACTCTCAACCGAATTCTCCTTCTAGGTATGCTCCTATAGATTATGAGGTTTCTCTTAGGGTCCGCTTTGAGTAGGCTTAGTCTCTGGAGGAGAATCTGGAGAACTTTAAAGATTTCCTTAAATGTGACAACTTATTTTCTCAAGCTACTCCTATCATTGGTAATCTAAGATAATTTCTCATCTCAGATTATAAGGGCCTCGAGTTTCTTCATGCGTTAACAAAAAATTTGAGACTCATGTACCTTCATACATATCAGTCTTGAACTGACCTCATGATGTTTAATAGGATGACACTGGCACAATTAAATATTTTGATTCCAGAGGTGTTTGTGCACATGGTAGATGCTAATCCTATTGTAACTCCTATGTCTTCTACTAATAACACAAACACTATGTTTGTGCCTTCTATTACTCCTAGAGTTAATGTGTCTTAGAATCCTTTGGGGTATAGCATCCCTCCTCAACCTAAATCTGCACCTCAAAATCCCACATTGGAAGCTTCCATTGTAATGGCTAATCCGCCTCCCTCACCATCTAATCTCGTTCTAAACACCTTGCTGTAAAACATGGGTCAAATACAATCTCAACTTGTTAATCTAACTAATGTTTCTACACAATCCACACTTACTGCTTACTATCATGACAACCCTCTTTCTTTGAACATCTCAAACGCTCCTATGCCCCAAGAGACCGAGATACCTAAATTTGATAAGTACAAGGGTAAGGGAGACCCGTAGATACATGTTAATTATTTTAATACTCTATGTAGTGATTTCTTGCATCAAGACCGCCTATTAGCAAAATTGTTCCCAAGATCCCTTAAGGAGACTACATTGGAATGGTTTTTCTCATTAATTGATAATTTCATCTTTTCTTTGATTAGCTCATGAATCAGTTCTTACAACATTTTTAGGAAAATATTATCTCCAAGATCACTATCGCCGATCTTGTCCATTGTAAGAAGCAAACTAATGAGAAGTTAACTAATTTTATTTCTCGTTATCAATATATTTCTTCACAAATTCCCTATTCCCTACTTGATTATGACATTGAAAGAATATTCATGAGAAGTCTCTACCCAACATTAAGGGAATGAGTATCCTTTTTCTCATTTGTGTAATGTGCTACAAGATTATCAGTAGACATTGGCCCAATATGAGGTTTATGCCTCATCCTCACATCCTAATAATTTTGGAGTTGTGTCTTCTTTTGAAGAGTCAAAGAAAAATAAGGCAATAGCTAATATGATGACCATCCCCCGGATAACTAAAAAATAATACACTTGGATTGTTTAATATAATCAAGTTTTCATGAAGTTATTTGATTCTTACTTAAGTGTGCTTAAGAGGTTACTAAAAGATAATTTGATCACCCTCCTGAAGATTAAACTGCTCCTTGACAACAATACATACCCTAGTTGGTATTATGATTCTAAGTTTTTCCAATATCATCGAGTGCCTAGGCATAACATTGAATATTGTGTGCACTTGAGACACATAATTCAGAATCACATAGATAGGAGTAACATTTGACTGGATAGTAAGAAGCAGAACTCAAAAAAAATTGTTGCTAAGGCCAATAGCCAGCTGCAGATTTACATAGACCCTTTTTTGCCTCACTCTTCTAATTTTATAACTACATCTTCTTTTGATCCATCTAATGATGTTTCATATGTGAACATGGTATCCATCACTTCAATCTCCCCTCCAAGTCAGGAGGTTAAGATGCCTGACATATCTTTCACACCTAATGACTTGCCTTATCATGTAGAATACTCTCCTCTTTACATCCATGCTTAGGTCAATGGTAATTTCATCACTGGTGTTATGGTTGACCCTACCAATGGAGTCAATGTTATAATAGAAGAGGCACTCTTCGTTAATGGCCTACACAGGACAAGGTATGATGAGTGTAAAGATACAATTTTCACACATGGCGGTCTTTCTCTTTTCCCTCTAGGATTCATTTCTCTGTCAATCCTTGTGGGACCTAAGATTATTTCTACAACATTTGTTGTGATACCAAAATTAGAATTATTCAGAGTGAGACTAGGCATTCTTTGGCTAGCTTCCATGAATGTTGTTGGTTTTTTTGTTCATAAATGTTTGAAGTTTCCTCATGAGGGCATTGTAAAAACTATCTAGAACACTAGATATAAGCCACTAGTGTCATGTGGGGGCTTTTTTCTTGATCATTTTTGGCCTACTCCGATCAAACCCATGCTACCCTGTGGTGATTTATTATACAAAGCATATTATAAGTATAATATTGAGGGCATAACATTTGATTCGGTTCTAGCTCCTTCTTCGTCTATAATTCCTTTTCAGCCTAATCCTACATGGTAGTGTGCTTTGTCCTATAGTCCTTCTTCATCGAGGGCTAAGGAAAAGTACTACCCCTCAAGTAGACCTCCTCATTTCTCTAAGACCACACAACCTCTAGTGTTGCATTTTTTCCCTTTGATTGTACTTAGCATAGGAAAAGGAAAGGCCCCTGTATTGTCGAAGTCAAAATGCCATGTATTTGAGCTTCTAATTCTTCCTGATATCCCTCATCCTACTATGTATGGTGAGGGCAAGCAGTCTTCCTCAACTGGTCCTTCATGTGCAACTTCAAAATATTTATCCCAAAGGGTTCATTCTATTCCTCCTCCTACCCAAAATTCATAAAGAGGAAAGGTGCCCACAACTGAGGTTAAGGTTTCTGCACCCCTGGTATCTCCTATCCCACCTGTGGAGCCCGCCCTTTCACCGACAATGAATACAAAAAAAACTCCACTAATTGAACAAGATGCCTCAGAGTCTTTTCAAGATTTTGATCTTGGTCCCCATATTTTTTGAAACTAGCTTGTGCATGAGTATAAGCATCATCAACGTGTGATGGCAAGGGAACACAATATAATGAAAAAGACCGATGATGAGTCTTCTATTTCCTCTCCTAAGTCTTCTTCTTTCTCCACGCATGTTTCTATCTTACTTCTGATTCCTTCAAGAGATGTGGATGAACCTCACCCCAAAAGGGTGGAGGTATACACTACTCCCTCTTTGGAACTGCCTCTCATCACTTCTTTTCCTAATATTCCTCCATTTGTCCAGCTTGTAGACATACCTCATATGAAGGTCATGTCTAGTGTGGACCTATCTACTCCTCTTGCCTCTCAACACTCTAGCCTCTCATTTAAGCACAAGCTTGAGCAAGGCCCCATCCTCGAATTCTACCTTAAGATTTTTTCTCCTCCAACTCCTCTTTCTTCTTTTGTTCTTCTCATTAAGGAGATTCCCTCTTCGCCAGAGTTTTCTACTGTCCATCTTTTGAAGGATGACATTGAGACTCCTATTCTTTTGCACCTTATAGTTGAGTCACCACACACCTCTTTGGAGGATATTTTGGCTTTGTCAGTCCTACCTTTACAAGGTGGTTGACACTCAACTCACAAGAATTGGTAGATGGAAATATTAAAGCAAACTCATCCCTAACTCTTGTTGTAGGTGAGATGCTTGGTATTGCCTTGTTCATTGTCACTTTGCAAGCTTGGCCTCCTTCCCCTTATGATCTAGATTGGGAGGAGGATGACTTGATGGGAACGATCGACTAGAGTAGCACCCTTCATGTCTTTAGATTAGAATTTTCATTTTTGTCTATGCTCCACCATACTTTCTTGTATATGTTTGTGATCCCTCCTAAAGAACCCAAGATACCCTCATAGGTGCTTGGATATAGGGGAGATAATTTTTCATAAAACCTCCTCTATTTGTATCATCATTCTTCTTTTTGTCATACTTTAATTTTCAACATTACGGGACAATGTAAAGTGTTGGGGGAATTTATGCCTTCTTCCATGTTGACGATATGAATTATTTGGGGATAGGATGATGATTCATACATAGTTATATAAAAATTCTATTGATATGAATCATATTGACCTCAAATATTAGGACCCCATGTCTCTATTATGCATTTATTTTTGATATTGTGGGTTCCATGTGTTCTCTTTTGCTAGGTAGCATTCCATGAATACATCTCATTATATTTTCATAACACAAAATATCTCTCTTCTCAGAATAATTTGTGCTCCTTTGTGTAGCACAAGCCATTCTAAGGGAGGGCTATCATATACATATCACAAATTTCTTATTTTATGATTCTTTTTGAAATATATCTGCATCTAGTCATCTTATCGATCATCTATCATGAGGGAAACCCACTAGACTTTGTCTTTATGAATATCTATATCTTTTTGTTTTGGTCGTCCTACAACACAATTTTATAGCAGTCACAGGCTGAATGAATTTTTGTATGGTCCCTAATATAGCACAACTTGCTACCCATACATATCGGTGTCGTCTTATATCTATACAATTTTTTATGTCTAATTTTTTTCTTTTCACTTAACATGTTTTTCTACAACCAATATGTTTATGGTGATGTAGCTTAACCATTTTATGCAGGATCAACTTAAGTCTCTTCCCTAGGGACAACTCTGCATGGATAGGAGACTCTATTTCCCCTTTGCATCCTGGATAAAATTCTCTCCTCTTTTTAATTTAGCTCGCATCTTCTTTTGAGCACATATTCTCACTAAAGGGGGAAAAATGTAATATCGTAAATTGCATCCTATGCGATTTAACATTACATACACCTTCCTCTTTAGTTACAATTAAGACAATTATTCTTTGTAATCCCAATATCAATCCAAACCATATTTCAATACATGGCATGTCTAGCTCCTTGATGGTGAAGTCCAATTTTTGCTGAAAGAGGTATGCACTGCAAAGATGTATGCATGTCACACATATGTCTTGTGAAAATCCATGACTATGTTAGTCATTAGGACATTACAAATGGCACATTTTGGTAGTGTAAAGCCTCTATCAACTTGCACTCTCATCGATGACTACTCGAGCATGCAATTATGAACCAAGAACCCTCCTTCCTAGAAAATATTGATCTTTTGAGAAGGATGATTCTACAGAATCCTACAACACTCTTTCTATATTCTTCTCTAGTTAACAACATTATCCATCTCTCTCACACACATATCTTTCAAAAAACTCTATCTCTCTCTCATTGCTAACTTTCAAAGAAAATTTCATTGTTCCACCATTGCTACGATCATAGTGACATCTTGTATAACTCCATTGCTCAAAATTGAAGAAGTCTCTTCCATCTTGAAGACTCTTGTTTCTTCTTCATTGCACCAACAAGCTACTCTGCTTCTATTCTTAGGAGTGCTAACTCTTCAAGATTTCATATTGAGCATACTATCTTTATTTTGTTAGCATATTATCATTTCTATTGCTTTATGTCTATTTTTTTCATCTTGTCTAAGGTTGTTCATGGAGGTGGGAACACCAAAACCAAGGTTTGACGGAGAAAAATCCTATACAACCACCCAACCCTTCTCTTTGGTATTATGTGTGTAGGTATAGGTGAAGGAGTTGTATCGAGAGAGCTTTGGTCTCATTGAATGTCTTCAATGATGTTATAAACTCTTCCTTGTAATTTTCATTTAGGTTCACTTAATATCTTTATTATAGTTAATTTACATTTACTATACAGTCATACTTCATATCCTTCCACATAACATTGTATAAAACAATTTGTGTTTCTTTGTGATAGTTTTTGTTTTTTGTCTATACAGGACACTAGCACGGTGCACTATCATCTGATAGTTGCAGGTTAGTCTTGGAAAAAGAGCTTTTCAGGTTGTTTGAGAAATATATGTCCTCTATACTTTTGGTTTCTAAAGTCTAAAGGGATTAGCTAATTTATGTGTCTTGTTAAAACACATATTTAATTAATTAATAGGTAAAATTGAAGGTCATAGTTACTTAAATGCTTACCTAAGTGGAAGGTTGAAAATTGGATCCTTGAAGGGTTTGATTATCCTTTGTAGTGGTTCAATTTTCATACTCTACACTATTATGATTCAATCTTGAGATATTACTTCCAAGTAATTTTATCTAATATTATAAATAAATAGGGGATAAGGGATCATCTTGTCAAAGCCTCTACCACTTCAACTTGTTTTGCTAATGCACAAAAGGGATCTTATAGAGAGTTGTTGGTGAGATTTTCACCTTTATTGAGGCACCTCATGCTTTTGGTATTGGCATTAAAGGGACTTCAAGCCCCCATCCAATTCTTTCATTGTGAACTTCTAATCTAAATCTATATTTTGTTTTTGGCCACAACTTGGCCATGAAAGAGTGTGATGTTAGGCCTATTAGTGAAGAGAAAGCAAAGGTTTCTTTTGTTGAACCAATGATTGGTGGTTTTACAATGTGGGTAAGTGTAGGAAGATGGGGGGAAAAGTGGTCACACCACTTTTTGGTTCCATAAAAGACACAATTCAAGCACATTATAATGTGAGTGCATTATAACACAACACACTTGTATTTTCAAGAAGAAAAAATACTTTTCTCTCTTACCATCTCTCTCTACCTCCTTGTATAGAACACAATCTCCCTCTTACTCTGACTATATATGAAATGAAAATTTAAATATAAGTGACATTTATATATGGATATTTATTTTTTATACTTTAAGTTGTATTTCATGTATATAGTTTCAAGATATTTGAGAGCCGTTTTGAATCTTTAGGAGTTATAATAAAAATTCTAGATTTTGGAAGATCTTATAATTTATTAGACTTAGTCAAATTTCAATAATCAATATGTTCCTATCATCTTTCTCTCTCTCTCTCTCACTCTCTCTATCTCCCATAAGCTCTATGCCTCTTTCTCTCTCTCGATCCCTTTCTCTACATAACCCTCTCTACCCTTCACTCTACTTATCTATCTTTATCTCACCTCTCTCTCTCCCTCCATTTGTCCCACCCTCCCTTATTCCCTCTCTACTTCTCTATATCTCATATCTCCTCTCTCTACCTACATCTCCCTCACTCTCTTCATCTCTACCTCTCCCTCTCTCTCTCCCTCCCTCCCTCCCTCTCTACTGATCTCTATCTCCCTTCTCCCTCTATCTGTACCTACCTTTCCCTCCCTCTATTCCTCTCTCTCTTGAGGTAGGTGGGTGGAGAGGGAGAGGTGGAAAGGGAGGGAGACAAAGGGGAAAAAAATAGTAGATAGGGAAGTAGGGAGGGAGAGAGAGAGGGAGGTGATATAAAGAGGGAGAGAGAGAGATGAATAGGCTAGATAGAGAGAAGCAGAGAAGTAAGACAAGAGAGAGGGAGGGATAGAAAGGGTGGGATGGAAAGGAATGTAGAGAGAGGGAGAAGGTAGATAGAGATAAGCAGATGAGGGAGGGAGAGGGAGAGAGATAGGGGTAGATATTGAGGGATATAGAGAGTGAGATAGAAATATATGATTGTAATTATTATTAAAATTTGATAGAGAGAGAAAGGGATGGGGAGGTAGAGAGAGGGAGGGATAGAAAGGGTGGGATGGAGAGGAATGTAGAGAGAGGGAGGGATAGAAAGGGTGGGATGGAGAGGAATGTAGAGAGAGGGAGAGGGTATATAGAGATAAGAAGATGATGGAGGGAGAGGGAGAAAGAGAGAGAGGGAGAGGGTATATAGAGATAAGAAGATGATTGAGGGAGAGGGAGAAAGAGAGAGAGGGAGAGGGAGATAGGTAGGGTTATATATTGAGGGATATAGAGAGTGAGATAGAAAGATATGATTGTACTTATTATTAAAATTTGATAGAGAGAGAAAGGGATAGGGAGGTAGAGAGAGGGAGGGAGAGGAATGTAGAGATAGAAAGATGGTAGATAGAGAGAAGTTCAGAGGTAAGGAAGGAGGGAGGGAGAGCAAGGGAGAGGGAGAGGGAGAGAGAGAGAGGGAGGGAGAGGAATTTAGAGAGAGGGAGAGGATAAATAGAGAGAAGTATAGAGGTAAGGAGGGAGGGAGAGGGAGAAAGAGAGGGAGAGTGAGAAAGATGGGTGTAGAGCTAAGTGGAGATAAAGAGAGTGAGATAGAGATAGAGAGAGAGAGAGAGAGAGAGAGAGAGAGATGATAAGAGCCTATTAATTACTCAAATTTGACTAAGTCTGAAAAATTATAAGATCTTTCAAACTCTAAAAATTGTATTGTAACTCCTAAAGATTTGAAACCATTTTCAAACATCCTAAAATTATATACATGAAACCTAAAATTATATACATGAAATATAACTTAAAGTATAACAAAATAAATTTCCATATATAAATGTCACTTATACATAAATATTTATTTTATGTATATAGTTTGAGGAAGAGGGAGAGTGTGACCTATATAAGGAGGTAGAGAGATGGGAAGAGAAAGAGAAAGGTATTTTTGCTTCTTGAAAATGCGAGTGTGTTATAGTGGGCTCACATTATAACACTCACATTATTATCTATTTTAGTTATCCAACCCAAAGGGTTGGACTTACATGCCAATGCTCACAGACATATCTTTTGTAAATTCAAAAAAATGACACCACGTACAGTGTGCTCTCCATCAGATTTTCATGTCTTTCAATGTCAAGTTAAAAAATAACATGCTAACATTGATCTCTCTCTTAGCTTTCTAACCATGTATTTATTTTTGTTTCAACTATATTAAGGTTTTGATCTTTAACTTATTTTGTTGGTGTCCATTTTTTATCAAAAATCTATGTATGGCATTTCTTGCTTTATTTTTTACCCATTCATTGAAATTTGAAACAAATCACATTTTCAGAAACTAGACTCTATTCTATACACAATACAAAAAATGATTTTTGATTAGTTTCTAAAAAATTAGGGGGAAACATGCTTAGTTTTTTATTTTTCAAGATGTGTCCACTTTGAAAATTATTAAAAAATCATATATTCATTAAAAAATTAACAAAAAATTCAAGTTTAAACTACATGGTGTTAGCTAAGTTTCCATTGAAGAAATTTTTGAAATACTAAAAAAAACATTTTAGGGAGGTCACACCAGATGCTATGTTATCTTTTTTGATAAAAACATTAGAACTTTATGTGCCCCCCTCTTATTTGAATCCCTTAATCTCCACCATTTAAAAAAAAATGTTTGTAGTATAGAAAGTAGATTTAGAGCACTACAACTCTTCTTCTTGTTGCATTTTCAAATTCTGAACATAAATATCTTCAATTTCTCATCCAAGATTAGTTTTTCTTGATTTCAAAAAAAAAGTGACCACTTAAGACCCCTTTTTGGTCCCCCATTTCTTTGCACATACCCATGCATGTGCCTATTCTTTGTTGGGGAGAAAACAAATGTTGGTAGAATAGAAAGTAGATTTAGAGCACTACAACTCTTCTTTTTGTTGCATTTTCAAATTTTGAACATAAATATCTTCAATTTCTCATCCAAGATCAGTTTTTCTTGATTTAAAAAAAAAAGGGACCACTTAAGACCCCTTTTTGGTCCCCCATTTCTTTGTACATACCCATGCATGTTCCTATTCTTTGTTGGGGAGAAGAATCCTTTGCCTTGAATGGTTCATGTGCTCCACTAAGGATTTTAAATGTTATTGTGGACAAAGCTTTTGCTTGCATGGTGAATGCCCTCATTGGGAGGTTCTTGGGCTCTCATCCAAATATTGATGGTGACCATATCTAGGCTCTTAAGAGATGGTGTGAATCTAATCAGTTTTGGGTGGCTATCATGATAAATGGATTTTTTCATATTCTCCTTCCAAACTCTCGAGGAAAGCACTAGAATCTTATAGGGAGGTCCTTGATTCCTTGGCAAATTGAATCTTTCATTGAGAAGATGATCTACTAGTTTTGATGCTACCAGGAAAAATTAAGTAGGGTCTTTGTTTGGGTTAGGCTCCCAAGGGTTCTGTTAGAATACCAGGACAAAGTGATCATACAAGGTATTGTTAATGTTCTTGGTCTATTTTTAGCTATTGACAATATAACGGAATTTGTGAAACATTTTTTTTTTGCTAGATTTTTTGTTTGTGTTGATATTCATAAGGTGTTGCTAAACACTATTAAATTGTACTCCAAATTGGGTGGCTATGAGTAGAAAATCCAATAGGAGTCATCCTCACATGTTTTCTTTCATTTCCATAAAGCAAGACACTTCTTTCATTTGTGTCAAGATATCAAATAGAAACCTAATCATGGGAAAGAGTTCTAGAATGTTGTTACAATGTGCTTTGTGATGAGGATCAAAGCGAAGGATTTGGGCTCTATAATTATGAGCCCTACAAGAAAAACTTAGGAGTCTTCCTTTAAGGACAAGAGAAAACCAAAGGTTGTGTGTCCTTTGGTTATGCTTGGTCCTTCTTTCCAAAATAAAGGAAAAGAGTTGAACATTACAATTGTGGGTCTTGTTGGGGATGTGAAGGAATCCTCCTTTAAGGAAAAAAGGAAACTAGGAATTATCATTGCATACCCTTTGGTTGAGATTGGTTCTTCTTCGAAAAAAGGTAGGATGATCCAAAAGGGTGTTATGCTTTAAATCCACTTCAAAGCTCTTTGGTGAGGTTTGGATTCAAACTTCCTTGATTATTGTTATGGTTATCTCTTTGTTGTAGTTATTCTATTTGTTTATGTTGAGGTCCTCTAGTTTTAAGGCTTATTTCATTGTTAGTTCTATTTTCATATTGTTGTCTTTCTTGTTGTGCAAGATTTCAAGATCCTTCCAAAACCCTGTTTCGATTCATAGCTCTAGTTAAAAACATTTATCTAATAAAAACAAAATTGTATTTCCCATAAGGTAATATTATAGAGATAATCCCAATTATTCATAGAATCACGATGCATATAACACAAATTCAGGTTGGAACATTACTGCTTTAAATTCTTGTTTGTTTTAACATCCATTTTATGTAAAATAATGCATAGCTTTTTTGATTTGTTTTAATATCAGCTGGTTCTTCCATATGCAAGTTGCAGCGGAAAGTTTACTAGAATTGGATCCACTTAAGAAAAATACAAAATTAAATTCCTCGTAGAACATAAGCTTAAAGAATGAGTTCCAATCCTTGCAATTCACTTCAAACAGAATTGTCATGTCTTCTGAAATCCTAAGAGAGCTTCATTTGTGCTCGCTCTAGTAGCAGTAATAATATTTAAATACAAACTACAAGAATAATAAACAAATGGATGAGTTCTAGCGCTTTGTATTCACTTGAAGACTAATTGCATAGTTAACAGACAATAGTGAAATTTGAAAAGTGGGAGCACTATTACAATTATCATTAAATGATCATAATACTATCAGAATCCTTAGAATGGCATAAGAAACAAATATCTAGAATTGTGATTCTGTAACAGTATATCAAAAAGAAATGTCAAACAACATCTCACCAGTTTGCATCAACACAATCTTCATTTTATTATCGGTCTTCATTTTTCATTGCAATGCCATAATTCCATCATGGTGATAGTTGAAAAGTTGACCAAGGTATCACATTTTCTATGCTATAAGGACCACTTATAATGCTCTAGCTATGACAAGGGTATTCCTTGATGATATTGTATGACTATATAGAGTCCCTTGAAGGATAACATTTGATATCTAGATCTAGTCTTTACTTTTTTTGACAATGCTTTAGTATGCATTGAAAAATCAACTCAATTTTAGTTTCACATATCACCTTGAGATAGATTGCCATACAAAGAGTATGGATCAAGTACTTGAGGATATTCTTAGGATACATGTGATGGATCAACAACTTAGGTTGGATAATTAATTATACTTGGTATATTTTCCTTATAACAATAGTTACCATAGTTTTTTGGGTATGGCATTTTATCACAATTTTATGGTAGACCTTTTAGGACTCCCTTAAGAATTAAGAATGTTTAGAGGATAAGGTTAAGATTGGGCCCAAGTTGGTTTGGTGAGAGATAGGTGGTTTTGATTTGTGAGCATATTTAGGAGGCACGTGATAACCAAAATAATTATGTTAATGCTAATTTATATTAAAACAAGGTTTCTTAGTTGGTGACAAGGTGTTTTAGTGTGTGCAACCACATAAGAGTCCAACCCATTATGGAAACGGCTCTAATATTGCACCTCTATTTGTAATACCATTTGAAATATTAGAGTAGATTAATCTAGTTGCCTATTGGTTATCCTTCCACCTAGCTTGTTGAGTATCAATAATATATTTCATATATTAATTTTAAAAGTATATGTGCTTGGTGTGGCTCATGTATTGAATTGGGATGATTTATAGGTGGAGAAAGATGACCCATTAGTATTGGAGCCCATTCAAAATTAGCTCATTTGATGTTGGACCTTAAAGGATGGGATTTGGACCAAGTTAGGGACCAATGGGAGTGATATGATGAGATTACAACTACTTGAGAAGATGCTACACAATTGAGGAAATTATATTCTCACCTCTTTGATGGCTTCTAGAAGAAAGCCTAATCTTGGGGAGCAGGACGTGAGGCCCACCTTTTCTTCTCATGTTCACACTCTATTTTGAAAGAATCATTTTCTTAAGAAACTCATGATTATGCTATTTACGAGTATAAACTATGACATAATAATTTTTTGCTAGAGTATTAGATTATTTATGGATTAATAAAAACTCAATTGATTCTATTGACAACCCGCAACATATTAGGATCAGATTAAAGAGAAGTGTTGGAAAGAAGGTTTCAAATTATTTAAACTGGGATGATTCGAGACCAAAATGGATTGATTTCAAGAACCATCTGAATGTTTTTGTTCTCAAGGGTGGCAGACAGTTGAATTGGGATACTGCTTTGGTCTCCCTTTTGAGGTAGATTGGGAATTCTGACCTTTTCTTAAGAAACAAGCATGATGAATGGATTTGGACTAAAAATGCCTCTGGGCGATTTTCAGTTAAATCGGCTTATGAGACTATGGACTTGCAACCTTCCCAATTAGGGATATTCAATTGGAATAATGTGTGGAGCAAGAACTTAATCCCAAAGATTAATTTCTTTTGGTGGACAGTAATGCATGGAAGGATTCTTACAATTGATAATCTTAAGAAAAGGGGATGGTACTTAGTTAATAAATTTTATCTATGTAATGAAGAGGAATAAACAATTATGCATCTTCTCTTTTAATGTTCTTATGCTCAAAAAGTTTGGGATTTTTTTCTTAAGAGCTTGATGGTTGATTGGGTTTTCCCTCTTTCAGTTAAAATGTTTGTTGATTGCTGGAGCATATGCCCCTACTCTCACAATATAATTTTTGACCTCTGGATACAAGCCCCCCCATTCCTCACTTGAGGTTTGTGGAAATAGAGGAATAATAGGGTTTTCAGGGATGTTGCTAAGAGTAGTAAAGAGCTATGCACGACTATTAGGAAACAAATTCAAGATAACATAGAAAGATGCAAGTATGCCCCTACAAAAAAAGGGCCTTCATATCAGGAGATGAGAATCAAGTAATAATGGGGCCTCTCTTAGGGTCTTAACAATGTTAATTGGGCTAAACAGGTTATTAGGAAAAGTACTATATGGATCCCCTCGGACCTTGGGTAGATCAAATGTAACTTTGATGGATGTTCAAAAGGGAATCTAGGGCTGGCAAGGGCTGGTGGTGTAAGAAATGATCATGGTATCTATGTGGCTGGATACAACAAGGGCTTAGGAACAACAACAAATAATCTGGTGGAGGCTTATGCTACTTGGATAGGAATAGGCTATCTTAAAGATGATGGTTATACGAAGGTTATTGTGGAGGGTGATTCCAAATTAATAATTGACTATTTAAATAATAAATCGGAGGTCCCTTGGGAGATAAAAGACTTGTTAGATGATTGCAAAAATATGTTGCAATATTTCCAAAGTTACAAGAGATGCCACACCTTTAGGGAAGGTAATATGGTTGTCAATGCCTTAAAAAATTTTGGCTTTAGGCAGGAGGCTTTAATTTATTAGGACTTCTCCAATTTATTAAAAAAAATTAAGGAAATTATTGCTAAGGATAGAGAAGGGGATTTGAATTATCATGGTCAAAATGGTAATAATTAAAAAGAGAGGCTCAAAGTGTTTTTTAGTTGTCAAGTTGGTTTCCATCGTTCTTGGGTGGCAATTAGGTAAGCCGATAAGATGGATTGGGAAGTATGATTTTAAAGGAGGTGGTACACCAGATATGAAAGATTTAAATAGAATGGGGTGGAAAGGAAAGATTATTTTGGAAGCCTCATGTGCTAAAAAGAAAGGTGTTAATGAGGATATAAGGATCATTATTCACATCTCAAAAAATATTGTGTTTGATTTTGGAAAAGACGTTTTGACATGTGTTTTTTGCCGATGTGAGGGAAGGTAATAAAAAAGAGTAATCATGGCTCATAAAGGTGGTGGTCTTGTCAGCAGTCATTATGAAATGACCCAAAAATATGATATTTGGTTGTGTATTCCGATTGATTATTTTAAAAAATCTTCCTGAAGGTTCGAGCCATTATTCTTGCAAATGAAAAATCACCAAGTCTCAATCAAAACAAAAGTTTTTGAACTTCTTATTGCTATAGTCATGAACGAGGAAGGCCAGTGGGATGAATTTTTTCTTCTCCCTAAGAATTATTTTTCCAAGAAGAAAACCATGGGTGGCCCTAGGAAGTAGACCAATTTGAGTCAATTTGATTCCTTGAGAAAGAATGCAGAGCTTTGGGGTTTTTTTGAGCGGGCTGGATTTACCCCTTATTTTTCTACCATGGAAGGTTATAGCGAGCAATTGACTACAAATTTGTGAATGCCTGGAAGGATGGGGAGGTTGAGTTGTGTGGTCTTCATTTCAAGGTTGATGCTAAGCTCATAGCCAAAGTAACGGGGTTGACTTATGAAGGGAAGAAGGTGGCTAAGGTAAGCAATGACCAGTATCAACCTTATATTGACAAGTTTTTTGAGGATAAAGAAAAAGCTGAGAGATTTCAAAATGGGTACTCTAGGGTTTTACTTCCTCCATCGTACCATAATGTGTTGCTTCTTTTTTATGAAATATTTTACGTTCAAAGGCTAGTTCCAATCGGTCCATGTCTATCACTTTTTGATTCTGAACCATATCTGTCATCTTGAGAAAATTAATCTTTCATTCTTCCTTTTTTCTTCTCTGAGCCAAATCCTAAAAAATAGAGCTAACCCCCCGCTACACCAAGGCCTAATTCATGCAATATGAAAATTTTTCCTTGCTACTTCACTGCAAAGAAATGTTTTTGTTAAGTTGCTTGAAAACCCCTCCCAAGAGTTTTGTTAAAATTGAGCTTATTGAAAGTAGACCCCATTCCATGAATAATGACTTTGCTAAAAATTCCCCCATTCATGTGGACACCCCTTGGTTGAACCTTCCCAAAGTCACCTTGAAAAAATGTAAAGCGGCCCCCATGGCTCTTATTGTATAAAAAAGCGAAAAATTATAATTTGTGAGTTGAGGGCTGACCCCAACACTATAATGATACCTGATGACAATGATGATAGCCCTGAATTCTCTACTCTGATGGGTCAAAGATTACTTGGCTTGCCTTGGCCGCATCAAAGGGTTTTGACAATAGTAAAAAATCTAAAAGTCTAGAAGAGAAAATTACAGAGGAGTCTCTAGATAGTAAGGGGAAGAAGGTGTCTAGGGATGACAAGACTTCTTCACCTGAGGAAGTGTTAGATAGCCTCAAGGTGGTGAGTCTACTAAGGACGAGGAAACAAATTCGAAGGAAGTGGAAGATAGCTAGGAGGAGGAGAATGATGTTTCGCAAGATGAGGATATGTAGGATGATGAAGAAGACACAAAGGAGGTTGTCGATAAAGGTGATGATACCAATGACCTAGAGGTTAGGGAGACTTCTAACCTTGGGAATGAAGTTTCAAAATATTATGAAGGTAGCATGTCGGGTTTAGACACTATCAAAATTAAAAGGGTGGAGGAAAAGGTGGAGTTGTTGGAAAAAATGATGCAAAAGGATGATAATTCTAGTAGATTCTACACACTTGAAAATGTAGTTAAAAATCTATGTAGGGTCATAGATGCTGTCATGAAAAAAGATGTCATGGCCACTATCTTTGGGTAAGGAAATATTAATAAACAATAGAGGAAGAAGGCGAATGAGGACAAGGTTGATTTGTTTGAAAAAATGGAGCTTAAAGAAATTTTTGAAGATTTTGTTGAAGACCTAGATCCAGATTGAGGATGCTTGATCCTCTACACTTGTCCCTTCTATTTTTTTGTCTTTTGTCATCATGATGTTTTATTGCTTCTCTATAATATGTTTTGTTGGTATAGGCCGTAGGTGCATGGACAATTATTTCCTTAGTTTAATTACTGTGATGAACTCTAGTTTCCATCTTGCTACTCTTCAAGGAAAAATTTAGTGGTGAATCTTCACCAATTGGCGAATAATTGAAATCGGGACCTCTAGAAATGGCGAATACTACAAGCTAAAAATGATGCTAAATTGCCAGGTTTTTACAAAAAATAAAATTGTCTTGATTAATTTTCCTATGCACTATATTTTAAATGATACATCATTGGAACCGATTCGCCAACAATTTATACTATAATCACAAACATCAATTAAATTCGCCAGTAATATTATATTTCTACCATTAATTTTGGGGAAATATCGCCACAATAATAAATTACAGTTTAGTTTCAAGGATATTTTAGCTTTGTATAGGGCTTTTATTTATTTCCATCAAATCATCGCGTAGCTTTTTAAATGGATGACTGCAGGTTGATTTTGTGGCCTAATATACACATTCCTTTTAAAAGGCTTGTTGAGGCCCAAAATTTCTTTTGGGCCACATGATTAAATCTAATCGTGTGGCCCAAAACAAATTTCGGGCCTCAACATGCCTTTTAAAAGGCATGTGTGTATTAGGTTGCAGAATCAACCTGCAGTCGTCTGATTAAAAATATAAATTGTTAACCGATGGTAACATTTACACTTTTCATTTAATCTTACTTTTAAAGTCAAATTTTTAAAAAACACTTAATCTGTGTGTTATCCAATGCATTTTTGATACTGAATTTATGTTGGACCTCGTGAGGGGGCGTTTCCCCCTCGACCCCCACAAGGGGGCTTTTCCCCCTTGACCCCCACAAGGGGCACTGCCCCTTGAATCCGCCAGTGGTTGCCGCCCTTGGGCCCCTACTTCAATATTACAAAAACAAAAAAAATATGGGGGAATTGCACTGATCAACTATGCAAATTTTTAAAGGAGATATTTGCCATTGTAATTAATATTTTTAGTGAATATTCACTAGGATTCGCCACTGCTATTATTATTTTTACCAATTATTCATTAAGATTCGCCAAGATTTTACAAACTTTTTTAATAATATGCATAGATTCGCCAAAAAAAATAATAATATTTTTCAAATAAAAGGAAAGATTTGCCAAGATTTTACACCTTCGTCGAGGGGAGGGTTTCTTAAAGTTATCCATGTTACTCTTTTAAGGTTATGTTGTTATAAGCTAATTTTGTGTATGGATATTATGATGAACTAGTTATATATGTTAGGGATTATTGATAGGGTTATAAAGTTTGATGCAATGGGTATATGCTAATGTGTTTTGGTTGATTGGGTTTGGGGGAAGTGGTTTTCCTTTTGTTATGCTTCCTCTATTGTGTTGTTTAGATCCTATCGGTCTCTGGTTTGTTGCTATTTTGTACGGGTTAGGGCCCTTTCCTTGCTCAATAAATAAAAAATAACTCAATTGATTAATCTTTTATGGATGATTCTTATTTTCTAGACTTGGATTTTATTGTGTATTGAATATCATTATAGATGGATTTTATTTTGAAACTATTATGTAATGATGAAAAATTATGGATATGGTTAAATTCTATGCATTATATCATTATATGTTAATGTGTTCTATACGATTAATTTATACTTTGTAATTGATTTATATGTATCTTGATATTGTGACTAAGTATGAGATATCAATGTTATGTATATGATTTGATGGTAAATATTATTTCAACTATTAATTTTTTATATTAACACATGTGTGTAAGTGTGCAAGTTAACATTCCATGACCAATGGAAGTTGGTGGAGGTCTTAAGAAACCACTGTTGTGTATTTCACATTATACCTAGGCCTACCCTATGAGAGGATTAAGGTCTTCTTGTGTAAAAATGTATTTGTAAATTTTTGTTGATTGTTTGGTATCTTGGTGTTTGGCTATGTTTCAAGTGGATTTTTGTTATGCTCCCTTAAGTGGAAATTTCTTAATTTGAACTTAAGTGAAAATTTTAGAGCTTTTTATGTTAATTTATATATTATTTGTGTAAAATTATACACCTAATGTGATAAATTATGAGTTAGGTTCATGTTGAAAAGTATATTTTATGGTTTTGAAGTGTCTAGAGCTTCAAAAAGTAACCTAGAAGATAAGTGACGAGATTGGGGAAGGAAATCTAAGTCGGGAAGAAAATTCAACACATATTCCCTAGGTTCATTGTATCTAGACAATGGATCTTGACTTAAAATTTGTTTGAATTTTTTGTCAAGGATGGATTCTTGAGATTCATTTTTTCATATTTTGGTTCTTAAGTGGTTTTAGAGAGGAGAAAGTTAGAGAAATTGAGATCTTGGAGATGAAAAGGAATCTAGAATCTTGGATCAATAATCATCTCAATATTTTTGAAGTATAGAGGTAAGCCATTATGATATTTTTGAGTATGAATGAATGCTTGATTATTTGTTAAAAATTACATCTTGATATTTTTCCTTGAGTAAACATGTTTTGTGTAAAAATCATTTTTGTGGAGTGTATGTGCTTGCTATGTTAAGTTTTCTTTTGGGTTGGGGCTTTTATGTGTTGGGTGTGGATCTTCCCATTTGAGTTAAGAGCCACCCATGTAATGGAACTGAGAGAGGTGTGGAATCTCTCTTGAATATTTTTCTATAGCACATAATGATATTTTACATTGAGTGTCTATTTTTGGAGGTGGGTTATGTGTGGATAGGATGAATATATGTAATGGGCTTCCATTTTTTTGTGGATACTTAGTTTGAGTGATGAAGTATTATGATTTGGTGTGAAGCGGTGTTGTGGTTAGTGTGATAATGAAGTGATTGAAATGGTTTTATTTGTTTCCCCAAGAGGTAGTGAGTCCCTTGACCCCCCCTTTTGTTATAGATCTTGAGTAGATCCATTTGTGATGTGAATTCCCTTGGATAAGTATGCACATTTGTATGTGTGAGTTCAAGTATTTTTTTGAAGTTAAACCTAGTTTCTTGAGGCCTCCTAGTGCAAGGTGGACATTTTTTATAAATCATATGGTTGAGATGTGAGAAACTTGGTCATGTGAGACTTAAAGTTTTCTATGTGTTGCAAATATGTGTTATGTGGGAAGACACAATTCATAGAGAATACTTTATGTATAGTTCATTTTTGTGTCTCCAACTCCCCAAATGTGAATGGGTTCTTTTTGTAAACATTTGCATAATGACATCTTAGTTTTTCATTATAAAGTGAAGCCAATGTAAATGAAATCAATAATCCATAAGTCATTGTTATAACCAAATATTTTTTTTATATTTTCAAGATTATTTTAACACTATATAAATCTTGTTCTCTCTATTCATAATCCTTAATATCAATTAAAAATAAATTAACTTTAACAAAAGATTTGCATAAACTATAATAGAGACTCACTTGCTCAATTCTTCTATCAACTTTCTGACTTCTTTAGTAATTAGTTTCATCTTTATTCAAACTCTTCTTCAAGTAGCATTCATAATTAACTAAATCCCCATCCTTCAATTCCAAAGATTTTTTTTTTATGATTTCATTTGAATTAAGGTGTCTTCATTTTTTAACTCCTATATATAAATGAATTGAAAAATTATAAACCTAGATACTATTGTTAACATGGTAGTTGTTCTTTTCAACATAACAAATAATTCAACAAAATGTGGACTATTTGAACTTCAAATAGTTTTCAACTTTCACTTGAGATCATAAATCAAAATTTATTTGGGGATTTCATCATTCTACATTGCAATGTCAACAATGCAATCACTAGTTTATCCTTTTTCACTTTAAGTAACTATATTTTGTATAGTGTGTGATCTTTTACCTATATCTTTGTCCAATCTAGAAACCTCACTAGTAAATCTACTTAGTTATTAGTTCCAAAAAATTTCTTTGTTGATATTATATCTAAATTCAAACACCATTCATACCTATATGCATCATCACATTAGCTAGAATTTCAATTTAAATCTATAAAATGTAAGAAATTTTTATTTTTTATTTTTAAACAAAAGTGGCAAGCCACTATATATATATTTATTATATGCAATAAAGTATACATTTAACTGGCTCAAAGGGCATACCGGCAGGAAAGAGCCAGTGAAAAAACCTCCGGTTTTGGCCCAAAAATGTAGTGCTTCTGATTACAAAATGCTGACTTTTTAAAGTCATATAGTCATATCAAAGTTTATCTGCCTAAAAAGTGTAAACCTATCCACTGAAAATATAGATTATTGGTTGCTTGCTCACAAGCATGTACATAATCTGCAAATATTAAAACATTTCCTTTTACTCCTCCATCTGCATGAAGTCGTGCATATTGTCCTCCTGATTTTCAATTCCTACTTCTTCCCTCAACAAACTGGAGCCTTCCTAAGCTTGAATATTCACCTGTCTTGAATTTCTTTGCAATGAAGAAGTTGCATGTTGAAAATTATGAAAAAGAAGAAAAGATATATAATAAAACTTCTCCCTGAATCTATCTGCCAAATCCCTTCCCAGGTGGTTAGAATATTTTGACAAAGCCTTATTCAAATGACAGGGGTTAGAAAACTCTATAGATAATTTTAATGCATCAAAAGCATTAACCACTGCCTTATTATGAGGAAGATACCACCAATATAACCTTCTCCACGCGAGAAGATATATTTTTGAGCACTGCAAATAACTGCTTCATTTTTCAAAAAAATATCAACTAGCATTGTGTTGGCAATGACTTTAACTATTTCCAAACACTGAATAATATCCATGATATTAGAAAGAAAGATGGAAAGAAAATTTGATGGAAATATCAACCTTCGTGACTTTGGCTGAAGAATCTTAGACCCAATTATGCATTTGAAACATTTATAATCACATGGGCAATGAAACTTGAAGATAGATTGGAGATGTTGAATATCAAGCTTACCAGAAGCTGGAGTTTTCCAACTTTGAACTGGCAGCCACATTTGAAAATTTTGAGGATGATACTCCATTTCAACCTGCCTTACTTTGCTTAACAACTAACATAGACAAGATAACTATTAAAAGAACTCTTCTTATTTTCTGATGTATAAAGTAAGACAATGTTGCCTATTTATAAACTTTCGGCTCCCATGATTTTGAGGCTTACCTCTTTATCACGACAAATCCCTTACCAACTTATGATGAAGTAGTACCATGATATCTTTTACACAAATGCCAAATGTTATATAAGAATATCAAATATTACTGATGGCAACCAAGCTGATTTGGACCAACAAAAAACATCCCATCGGGTACGAGAGAACACCAAATTTTCCATGCAATGAGATCGACATTGTACTTGTAATCATGACCTTGCCATCAGGAATATTTAAAATTCTTACCTTTATCTTATCATAATTATATTTACCTACAGCTGGCCGATTTAGACAAGGCACGATATATACCTCATGTCAGACCTCTCCTATAATCATTCTTATAATAGGTCAAGCAAATCTGCGATCTCAATATCATTCACATTTTGCATATTCTACTTTATACATAAGAACAAAAGTATTGCAATTAATCATCATGTATTCCTATGTTAAGACTCCCTCCATCGGACCAAAAAGATTAATAAATCTTGTTGACATGCCATCCATAAATATGATAGCTAAAAGATCAACTTTAAGACCTATCATATCCATAATTGGCAAGTACAGCAAAAAGACTTAATCAATTGTTATCCACTTTGATCAATAGAAATTTCCTCTTTGGAAATTAATTGCTCCAATTCAAAGTCACATTTCTCAATTTGAACAATATGAGGCATTTTTTTTTCATGTTGATTACAACCCAGATTGGCTAAATAATCTGCCACCCTATTTCTTTCTCTATAAGTATGCAATAAGTTATAATGCAAGAAATTTTCCAAAAGTTTTTGAATTTGCTTTACCATAGAAGATAACTTCCAATTATAAGAGGATCCTTCCCTGCAGGCATTAATCAGAATAAGAGAATCCCCTTCTATCTCTAGCTTTGATAATTTGAAATCTAATGCCATTTTTAGGCCAAATAGTAGAGCCTGTGCTTCAACCTCATTATTTGTACAAACAAAATATATAGGGAATAACAAGTGGCATGTACAAATATATTTTGTTAGATGCATATGATAATTGAGAGGGGGGTGAATCATTTGTATACATTTTAAGACATCAAGAACCCTCATTAACATTTAGATCTACATTAGCTCTTAAACCCTTATCCACCATTAAACCCTTAACATGCATTAACAAAATGTAAACATGTAAAGCAATAATGCAAACACATAAGAACACCATATTTACATGGAAAACCTAAGAAGGGAAAAACCAAAGTGAGGATTAACTTACTAATATATGAATTGTAACACTGAATACAATAAGGCTTACTGTCAAGGGCTCACTTCCCAAAAAGATAAAGAAAGTTTCATTGCTAACAATGCATCTCTCATATGCCAAAGGTACATTTCAACTGAAGCACAAAAAACTCATCAAACATACTGAAATGTAGACACCTTCTACTCACTGCATTAGGAAATCATAAGAATTAAGGACCGCACATAGATCAACACACTTGATCACTTTCACATCTTTCACATCAAACACTCTCTGATCTTAATCCACACAACAATTCACCTTATATTTATACCCTTTATGGCCTAAAAAAATCTCAATTAGGTTGTCCTAAAGGAAACGTATACACCTCAAAAATGTAACATCCAATAGGTCAGCACCAAATACTTCCACAATATAAATAAGTGAAGCCAAAATAAACCACTAATTAATTGGTACCCAAATCTACACAAACACACTTCTCAACACTTCCTCAAACAACAATTATCCTCTTTAATTAGCACTAGCACACCATGTCAACCAAACCTACACTAACACTAACAAGCGACTCCAAACACACCTCTCCAGTTCTGAAAACATCTCATGGACCACACAACTATACTCCACAATATCCATACAACATATCAGAATATTCCAACATCATCAAAATATTTTGCACAACTATTGCAACCACTTGAAACTCAAGAACACCTTCATTTTGTGCAACTAGACATACTGGCACAAACATCCAACACAGCAAATAACTTTATGGAATAAATCAACACCTAAAAATTCAAGGGAAGATAGATATGAAAATTATAAGCACACTCCCAAATCTGTAACACTAGAACCTTCACTACAGAGAAATGTGGAGCAATCTCATTTCTCCCAGACACCCTATTTTACCAGACAAACATACTGTCAAACACATCTTTCATTGTAATATGATCCGAAACTTGAAACTATGGATATGACACCCCTGAACACCTCTAATCATCACATCCAAACCACATGAGCATATATTCAACCATGAAGAAATGTGAAGAAAAACATTGAACACCAATCTATCACAATGAACTCTCTTTTATTCAAATTTTCTCAAAAGCACTTGGAAACCAACTAAACTAACTTAATCAATAAAATTACTAACATCTCTACAACACATGTACAACATCTACAACATGCAACACTTTTCAACTACAATAATCTCCCCAAACACAAGTCAGACCAACAACCTTTGCAACTATACTGAAGTAAGACATCAATGACAACATTAGTATAATGTGTTAACATCAACACCAACTCCAAACTTCCAAAAAATCCAATGCTAGGGGTTGACATCATCAACACTAGCAACATTCAAACACTCTCTTCATACCAGGGTTTGACATCAATGACAACACCCAATCAACTCACAAACAACTCAAGCTTCCAAACTTCCAACAATCTTCCTCTTTGTCATTGATGGCAACACCGGCTATCTAAAAAACCATCAACAACAAAAGAAACCAACAATAATACTACAATAGGTAGTACTCCCCCTGATACTTTTCCATACTCTCTCCCCCTATGGTCATCAAACCATATTCACTTCTGCAACTTTCTCCAATTTTTTCAGATTCTCTCTCCAACTTTAAGTCTCTCCAAATTTTTTTAGATTCTCCCCCCCTTTGACATCAATGGAAAAGTTTCATAGACTTATCCAACTCTCTTTCTATATTGAACTCTTTAGCTCTCCCCTTTGACAAAATTCAAAGAGCAACACTTGTATACACCAACAAACAACTGCACCCACTCTTATGCACTCTCTTTCTACATACTCCCCCTTAGGGGCACAAAATATGCTCCATCTAACTGCACCATCCTGAAACCACTACTACCTACTCCACTTGGGAGGTATCCTTCAACATCAGTCTAGGACCAAGAATGTATCTTGAAATGTTTCTTGAATAGATGCAAATAATCATGCATATAGTTGAAATAAGGAGGGGCAATAACCCCTAACTTCTCCCAAAGATACTCAAATGTATCTTTTGGAATGGCCTTTGTGAAAATATCAGCAACCTAATACTTAATAGGAACATACTCCAACTTCACCTCATTCTCTGCAACTTTCTCTCTCAAGAAGTGATACTGGATTGAGATATATTTTGTTATTGAATGAATTACCAAATTCTTTAAAATATTTATTACAGTTGTATTGTCACATATGATAGGAATAGGTTCATCATATGAAAATTTGATATTCTTTAATGTTTTCTTCATCCACAACACCTGTGTACAACATGATGTTGCTACAATATATTCTACTTCTGCAGTAGATAATGACATTGAATCCCAATTCTTTCTTATCCATGCAACCAACCTTCTTCCAAGAAATAAAGCACCACCACTTGTACGTTTACTGCCATTTGAAAATCCAACCCAATCCACATCTACATATGCACTCAAAGAGGAGTTGGTATCCTTAGGATACCACAAGGAATAATTTAGAGTTCCCTTCAAATATCTGAATATCCTCTTCACTGTTGCAACATGATATTATCTGGGATCTTGAAATCTAGCCCCAAGACAAACTGAATGCATGCTATCCATTCTAGTAGTAGTAAGGTATAATATTCCACAAACCATTGATGTTTACTTGCTTTGATATGTCTTAGAAGATTCATTATTATTTCTCAACTTACAACTAGTAATCATAGGAGTACATACTAGTTTAGAGTCATCCATTTCAAAATTCTTCAACAATTCCTTAATATACTTAGATTGTGGTATGAATATACCTTTCTTTGATTGACTAATTTGCAAAAAAAGGAATAAATTCATCTCCCCACATATTGAAATTTTATATTCTTTCTATATTTCCCCTGAAAACCTTTTGCCCATACCTTCATTTCCTTTGAAGATTATGTCATCAACATATACCACCACAATTAAGATTTTTCCTCCTTCAACTTTAAAATACATATTGCTATCTACAATGCCTTTTTTGAATCCTTGTTGCAACAAGTACTTATCTAACCTTGCATACCAAGCTCCGGGCGCTTGCTTCAATCCATACAATGCTTTCTTCAATATGTAGACCATATTTGCATCTTCTAACAACTAAAAGCCTTATGGTTGTTCAATGTATACTTCTTCTAGTTCACCATTCAAGAATGCAAATTTCACATCCATTTGATATACTTCGAAGTATTTATGTGCTACAAAAGATAAAAATATCTTGATAGCTTCCATTCTTGCAACTAGAGAAAAAATTTCCTCAAAATCTATGCCTTCAACATGTGAGTAACCCTTACACACAAGTCTATCCTTGTTCCTAACAACTTTTCCATCTTCATTCAGCTTGTTCTAAAATACCCACTCAGTGCCAATCACATTCTTTTTTTCTGGCCTTGGGACCAATTCCCAAGTTAGATTCTTCTTTATCTATTCTAGCTCTTCCTTCATTGCTTTGATCCAATTCTTATCTTTGCATGTCTCAATCACTATTTTTGGTTCTACCTCAAAAAGTAAACAAAAATTTACTTGTTCCTCTATCATAGCAACTTTTCTTCTTGTTAGCACACCTTTTCTATTATCTCCAATAATATAATCTTTTGAATGATTCTTCTACACATACTACTAGTACAGAAACAACAATAACAGACTGAAAAAACTACTAAAAACTGCTTATAAATGACTAAACATGATCATATGACCATTAGTAGTTTATTTCTAGTCATTTATAACGTGACCAAATTGATGAACCGTTTTTAGTCATTTATTGGTTGTTTTGATTGATCGATTTGGTAGTATATTTAGTCATTGATTTAGTCATCTATTGTTGTAATCTGGCCACTTGTTTAGTCATTTTTTATTCATTGATATATTTAGTTGTTAATTTAGTCATTGATTATTGTTATCTGGTCACTTATTTAGTCATTTTTATTCACCGATTTTTGTTCATTGGTAGTGTATTTAGTCATTAATTTTAATCATTATTTTGATCAATTTGGTAGTATATTTAGTCATTTTTATTCATTGATTTCGGTGGTCATATAATTAGTCATATTTATTCATTGTTAACTGATTTTGGTCAATTGGTAGTATATTCAATCAATTTAATTATTAATTGACGGCAATTAGTAGTATATTTAATCATTTTAATTGATTGATATTTGAGGATTTAAACATAAAACACATAAATACACATCAATCATCAATTGCGCACAATAAGATAGCCATTGAGAAGAAAAAATCATTGAACTTTATTAAAATAAAGGTGTTCTTATAGCTTGCACAAGTCTGAAATATCTATCTTGCTTGAAAAATGCTTAGAAATAGAGTATACAATTTTTATTTCCAATCACAAGACTGAAAATATGAGTTACAATTCACAAAATTTACAAGAAAGAAACTTCTCCAAAAAACTTTTGCAATGATGGAAACACATGCTTGGAGCCCTTCAATGTGAGAACATGCCTGTTTCATCTCTTAAAACTTCTACAACATTGGAAATCTTCCTCGAGCAATTTGTAACATGTAGAATCTAAGAAGGAGAGTGTTGATCATGTCCCATATATGAAGCTCTCTCCTTCAATGCAGTCAACAATAACCTTAGAATATTTCCTCCTTTATATGCAATGTGCCATCTATATGAGCAACAGGGTGATACCTTTTCTGCCATGAATGAAGTTGTGCCTCAATACAACCAACAAAATTACTATTAGTCTCAATTCATAAAGAATAAAAGTGCATTATATATTGAAAGTTTACAAAAGTAAGTCCAAACACAACAAAAAGATAAATCAATTAAAAAATTGTAGGAGACATATCACATCCACAAACATGGGAGAGCTATGCAAAATTGGAGAAATTGGCTTGACAAGTGAAGACAACATGGTATTTACAGATTCAAGACTTTTGCTTAATGTTGTGGAATAGAAGAAAAAAGAATTATTTATCTATCACCATAGTGAAAAGTTATCAATTGCATTTGGTTTGTTAAACATGGCCCTTGGTACAACTATTAGAGTTGTTAAGAACCTTCCAAGTGTGATCAGTAGATCCTAGCAAACAGTTAAAACAAAGGAGAACAAAGAAATACATTTGATGTCAAAGTTCAAACAATCAAAACTTAACATATAATGACTACAAAAAATTTCAAGAACCCAAGTATTCCGTGTTCTCTAAAATATTCACAACAATTCATTTTTCAACCCCACCACAATCATTGAGAAACAACCATCAATAAATTTAGAATAAAAAAAATAAAATAATGAAAGCAAACATCTTGTACAATTTCAATTTCAAAAAATCACAACAAATACCACTGTCTCACAAAAAGCATGAAATAATAGAAAACCAAACTAGTTGTAAATATATAAAAAGAGATGGCTAAAGAAAATATTGAATGACCTATAGCAATTTCTCCAGAGGGTAGCTTCAAAATTTATTGAATAGGAGATTGATGAGCCTTCCAAGATTCCACAGCTTGCCCATTCCTCCACCTCCTCACAGTGCTGAAAGATCCAAATCCACAATTACTTATTTATTCTATAGGAATTCACATAACTATATAATAATATCAAAGCTAAGGATCAAAAGAATTTCTGATTTCTCAAATTACCATGGTAGCAGATGTTTAGAAAGGACATAAATTCAAATAGAAAATATCGTACAGCCAGATGAAGCATATATAATAATACTGCCATATGACTTGTCTTGCACTAAAGATATTGACATTCAATTAAGGAGAACTACCCAATGCAATATTTTGCATCGAGAAATGTGCAGTGGTCCTGAACAATCACTTGTTATGTTTCGCAGTGCAATAAATGTCAAAACATAGCCACTTTGGTAGACATTTCCTGTTGTTGCAACATGTTGTAACACAATATTTTTAAGTAGCTTTTAATGAAAACTACATGCTCAAAACTAGATTGGATTCTCTTCAACCTGATGTGGCTAAGGACTTCCCTCAGTCGTTGAGCACTAAACATAGGTATTGGGACCTTTTGAGTGAATTCTACAAACAAGGAGAACAAACTGTAGAATGACAGGATTGATATGCTTCATAATGAAATTGATGCCATAAAGAAAGATTTGATGAAATTCTTGCAATTGAGTAGAATAAATATAAAAAATTGTGTGGCTAGCATATTTGTGTTTCAGGAAGGGATGGTGGGGGAGAAAGAGAGAGAATTAGACTCTGGCCTTGATAGGCATATTAGAAACCAAAAAAAAAATTAGCTGAGTTTAGGAATCAGAAAATGCTTTTCTCAAAAATCATCTGCAATTCTGTAAGGAGGAATAAGAGGCAGCTATGCCCTCAACCAAGCAATGGCCCCCATTTATTTTTTTGGTGGTTTTGCTATCAGTTAGTTATTTACAATTATCTTTCTCTCTGCATTGTTTCCTATCCTACTTTATATCATTTAAGTATATGTTTCTTGATGTCGATGCCCCCACCTGCCTTGCTCTTTAAAGAATTTAAACCTTTTCAAAAGCCCATACTATATTTGTTGTTGATGGTTCATGTTGTGTCTGCACAAAATAAAAACTATAATCATTTAGAATGAAAAGAATGGCGTAAGCAAAGTCTACTGAGTTACATGTATACTACATGTTCAAGGAAGTGCATCATTTTATCGGATAGCTAAAAGCATAAATAATATAATTCCTCAACAGAGTACATCATTGAAATCCAATATATATTTGGTCTATTGGGAAGTTATTTGTTGAAGTAATAATGCTTTGAATTTAATAATCACTATTTTCAGTTGTATTGATGATTTTTCCAAATGTATGTTTTCCTCCTTGAAAACCATATCTTGAGAAAAACTGTATCCTTCCATGTTAATAAAAACAAGTAATAACTATTCTAAATTCAAAAAAAATTAATGGAGCATAGATCTTGATGGCGAGCATCTCCTAATATGCTGATAAAATCTTGTACTATAAGTATAATCAAATAGAAGAATCTTATCTTGCATTGAAACTAGATATTCCCTTAGTAGCTAAACTAGTTGGATCACATTCCCTTTATTCATATTTTATATACAAAGGAACTGGCTTTCTATCAGTGTTCCCACCATTATTCACCTCTAAAGAGGGTGGTTCTGACTAAATTTCCCTTGCATGAGAGGTGGTGCTGTAGAAAAAGGTGCTCTATTCTGCATACAAAGGTTGTTCATTGAATACTCTCTCTTTTTTTCAATTCTACTCATCCAAGTTGTCAAGTCTTGTTCAACTTTTTTCAAGCTAACAGTATTTTTAGATAGCTTAATAGAGGGGAGATGGTAAATAAAGGTCATAAAGCACTTAAAACGTTAGTATTTAAGGAACGTGGATAAGAAATGACAAGATATGACGAGTAAAGATTTTGGTGTTGAAGGCTATGGGGTGGAATAGAAGATGCCACATTGATGAAAGATGGAAAGAAAGAACAAAGGGATGTGATATTTTACAGAGTCTCTTCAGCACTCCATTCAAGCAAAAAAAAATGAGAACAATAATGCTACAAAGGAAAGAAATTCAAATGGCTACTTCAGGAAAGATGGAAATGAGCAGAAAAAGTATTCATCTAAGGCTAAATTGAAAATCCCTATACTTTTCCAATGCTCATGACTCAACTCCCATGGTGGGCTATATATACAGTCTCTCTAATAATAAAATTGGCGAGCTCAAGTGATGCAATGATGCCATTCCTTAATGCAAGCTCTAGATGATATATCTAGCCATAAACATCTCTAAATATGGGGAAGCAAGTGAAAACTCTAAACTCTATTCCATCAATTAAAATTTGTGAAACTCAGATGTGATAACCTTTTGTGTTCATCCTCCATGAGTATGCCAAAAGTGAATGCTCTTGAATAAGGCATGCTAGATGCATAAAAAAGTTATTAGTAGCCATGGCATTGACAGAACTACTAGAGCTCAGCTTGGAAAAGAACCTTTAAATAAAGGCACATTATTTGTTATAAGGACAAATTATAGCAGCACACCAGAGCATCAAATGCACAAATATGGATTAAATAATAAAACTAGATAATTATAAAAAGCATAAATGACAGAAGACATACATTGACCAAAAAGGACATTGCAATTATACTGAATGCCACCAACCAGCAGTAAATCAACAACTACTCTATCTCTTGTTGTAAAGAACACAACAATTGTGTCAAGGTTCTGTGTATCTACAAGAGTTCCTGCAAGCTGATAAGTGCAATTTTCTCAAGCACTTGACCATGATAAACAACTCACATACAGAAAAAAATATTTCATGAGTGATATGTCCACGAGATAAAGATTGAACAAAATCTTGAATATTAATAAAAACTACCACAGATATTGTAATCTAAAGATCAAAAAACAAAGTTGCGTGTATGAGAAATTATGCCAAAATTTTCCTAATACAAGAGTGTTGTAGGAGATCACATGCATGCTTCCTGTATTCTTCCACAAGGATAGTGCACACCGAAGCAACCTGATCCCATACAACCTTCAATAAGAAAGTAGTATCACCACAAAATACAATAGCATCATCTTCCAAGTGTAAAAAACTTTAACATAAAGGTCAGAATGATGAACAAAAAATTCAAAAATACAATTCAAGAAACCAAACTAATCAATGGGGAATAAGCACTTCATTCTTATACCAAGTGGCTACATGTTTTACATATAAAGATCAATCACCCCATCATCAGTTCCTAGTGCATCTTGTCCAATAACCACAATGTTAAGTTGCCGAGAGTGAACAAGGCATTCCAGGTCCACCTGTTCCAATACTAGAGATATATTAATGAACAACTTCATCAAATAGAACTTATAAGTTATATTCAATTATAGTAAATGTCTAATTTTTCAATATTCAAAAACTAAAGAAATAAATCAAAATATTTAGTTTTGACTTTTGTAAGAATAGAATTACCTCACAAACATATACATCAGAAACAAAGATGCAATAATCATTTCTTTTGAACACAAAAGAAATTGAATTTAGTAGAAGCAACTTGCACAGAATATGCTCTATGATAAGGCTCTGCATAAAACTAATACACGAAAAAGACAACTAAATTTTAGATTCTTCCCATTATCATTATAAGGATTTCCTAGAGTAATTAATGCAAGTACTCACATGAAAAGAATGTATGTTAAGATGATATAATATCTGCATTAAAATCATATTCAATTGTATAGAATGTGTATATAGGCTTTATTATTGGCTATCAAGCGGGCCAGTCTGTTGGGATGGCGAAGGGTTATTTGTGAGTCTGACTCCCAAGTTGTGGTGAACTTACTGAAAAGGCAGCACTTAGATGATGTAAGTTGGCAGCTGGCTTTGACTGTGGAACAAATTCTCACTCTCTGTGCTTCTCTTGACTATATTACTTTCAATCATATTCCTCATGAATGGAATGGTGTTGCTGATTGCTTGGCTAAATGGGCCTCGGATCGTACTCATGGTTGGAATTTGGTGGATCGGGGCCAACTTCCCCTGATCTGTCTCCTCATTTGGATCACTTGATTGAACTTGATAGGGCCATTTAATGCCCTTGCTTTGTAACTTTCTCTTGTTTGAATAAAGTTTTTACCCCTCTTTGATGTTACAGTGTATATAGGCTTTAATCTTTTCCATTTGATTTAATAAATGCTATATTTTAATATTTATGTAATACATTGCTTATTACACTTTTCCAGATGGTACTTATCTTAGGTGTTAAAGGTCTTACATTTTAGGTATAGACATAAGTTGTTAAAGACTATCTTGATTTGTATTTGTGAGTGTTCCTCTTAAGTTCTTGAGAGTTATTTTAGCTATGTAGACAAGAACCTATCGAGGTATTTAAAAATAAGGGAATTAAAAGCAATGCCAAAATAAAACATAATCAACCTTTTTCAAACCTCAAAATGCTATATATGCTATAAAAATGAGTGCTTGTTTTCATTCATCATTTCATGCACTCCTTGGTAGCGTAGAAGGATCTTTCTCTTTGCTAAATTTTATGCACTAAAATCACCTCCAGCTGTCATACTCACCCAAACCTCATGATTCCATTCAAAGTCAATGCAAAAAAATGTCTATTCTCATGTTGTAATGCAAAATTGGTTGCCAACAGAAACCTACTTTTATGGCTCAAAAATCTGAGGTTTAAAGTTTTAGACTCAAAATCTGGACATAAAGGTTTGAATCTGAATACCAACATCTGCTACTACAATTAAACTTATTGATATGTGTGTTGAAATAAACACTAGAGTGTGAGCTAAAAATAACTAAATCTGAAAGCAACTAGAACCTGAGGATTTAATCGAAAGGCCATAATCTCAATTTCTTTTCTTTTCAAACATAATTCAAAGCTTATGAAAGAGATCCAAACTACTCAAACAAAAATAGCAAAAAAACAATAAAAATTACTGAAACCACACAATAATACTTATCTATCATCAAAAAGAAAAAAATCAAACAAAATATAAGGTGCAAAGAAACTTTATTAACAAGGTATGCAAAACCAATTCAGGTTTAAGAGACTCTATGATCTAAGCTCTTTTGTCCACCCAAGCAAGATGTCAAGTAGAGAAAATAATGTAAATGTCTGCTTCTAAGTGCTAGCACAAGAGTTTTAGTTGGAATCCTATTGTAGGGGATACTCCAAGTACATATGGCCCAATTCTAATGACAACTATTATTAAAAGTAAAAAATAGCTTTGGATTTTAGTAGTATGTTATTGATATTGAATCATGGATTGGACTATGGATTGGACTATCTAATACCTTATGACTGAATATCTTATATCAATGGGGAGATATGAATCTTGCTGCCACTAATCTGCCCAAAGAAAGCCATATGCTAATATTTGACTTCTGAAATATACTTTGTTTCATGTGCCTCCAAATAGGTGCACCCGAAAAGAGACTAATTATATATGATTTTGATTTATAATTTATTCCAATGTTGATAACAATCAATATCAGCTTTGCAAAATACACAACATCATTAACTAATAAGTACTTAAAAAAAATTAGGATTCACCCTTCCAAGGGATAGACCTCTCCAAATTTTCAAAAGAATTGCAACTAGTTTAGCCATAAAATCTTAAGATGCATAGTGTGGAGTGTAACCTAGCATTCCCCCCTTGATTCAGTAAACCTCTTCCAGGCCATCAAATGCCTCACCATGTAATACCTCTGAACTTCTATTTCATGGGGATTCCCTAAAAGACACGGTCATAGGGCATCATAACAATCTAGAGCTAACATTGGAGCCTTCCACTTTGGAAATAATGGCATCTGCTTCCATTGAAACTTTTGGTGATGTGCGAACGACTTCTAGGCTATAGCTGTAGGTTTCCTTCAGTATTCGGATCTGGTTTTGTGTGGTGTTGGTCTCTCCCCTTGGAGTGGCGAGAAGAAACCCTTTCCTATGAAGGATAAAGGCGAGAAATTTTTTCATAGTTTCAAATCTTTCAAATGTTTTACCACATATTAATTTTGATTGTAATGAAATTTTTAAATGGTGGGGAAGAGGGAAATTACCAATTCATGTGGAAATTACCAATTCGTGTGACTAATTATTTAGTCATTTATAGTTGTGTTGCAAAAAAATAGTAGAATTTAGTCATTTTTAGTTGTTGTGACTAAATGTTTTAGTCACCTAGTCATTTATTTGCCAAATTCTACCAGTGTACTTAGGGGTCTTATGACTCTTTTCTAGAGCTTCTTCCTCTTCAATCGCCAACTCTTTTCTTTTGTCTTCAAAATTTTCTTCTTCGCTACAAGGGGATTCCTTAGATTCATATCCTTCTATTAGTACTAAAATTTGATATGGTTCTTCATCCACTTTGACACTTGCACTCTCAACAATCTTATTCAATCTTTTATTGTATCATCGATCGGACTTGCTTCTTGTAGAGTATTTGTAGAGAATGGGGATTTGCTACTCATGAGTCTCTTTATTCTCAAGAGATTCCCAAGGGATGAACTACACTAAACTACCTCAAGGAGCAACGTGAGAGTTCTAGAATTGGAAAGAGCAAGTCACAAAGATTTTCTAGACAAACTGACAGGCTCTCAGCCAAAGGATGACAACACAAAATATGGACAGTAGTGTGGAATAAGGACGACAACACGAAATAAGGACAACAGCATGACGTGCTAGCATCCTAGAGGCATGTTGGAATCTCATAAGGACCAGAGAGTGAGAATATCACAAAAAATGGCAAAGTGGCTACTAGCAATCAGATTTTTGAGAAACTACAAAATGTAGGAAAATGACAAAATGTAATAGAACTAAAACAAATTAAAGTACAAATGATAAAGTTAAAGAGAATGAGAGATAGAAACTTCTCACAACAACTCAAGTAATGAAGCCTCCAACACGTGAATATCTTCAATACCTACATGCGTAAGATCTGGATAAATTGTTGGGGATGTATAGGGGATTTCCTCAGTCAAACCCCCATTTTGGTCTTCCCACCTCCATGGACAGCCAAATAGATAGAGAGAAATGAACAAAGGAGTGATAAAAGCAATCCACGCATGAGGAGGAGAACCCATATCACAAAATATAAGTGATAAAATCAATCCATGATTGAGGAGGAGAATTTGTATCACAAAGTAGAGATGCAAATAAAAGAGGATGTGTGAAATCCCAAGATGATCACAAGTACAAGACAAGGGAGGTATCACATGCAAGGCTTAAGGAAGCCAAAGAGGGAGAGAAAGATAGTTGCAAGATCCAAGCATGTTGTAGAGGGTGTTGCAAGAGCTTGAGAGTGTTTGAAGCTTCTGTAACAAGTGAGAGATTTGTGAAAGCAAAAGAGTGAAGAGGGAAAATAGAGTGTCTCCAAGGGAGAAAGCTCAAGAGGGACAAATGGATTGAAAGAATGGATTAAAAAGAGAGAGTAGGAGGGAAAAGAATCTTCCCGAGCCATTACAAGGCATCCTAAGCCATTACCACCGACAAAACTAGCTGGCAAGTGGCAAACATGCTCAAAAATGGTCATTTGAATGTTGAAATGTCACAGGACGCTAGCATGGCACGTAAACATCTGCACATCATGCTAGTGTCTAGACACGTCACACTACAAAATGACAAGAACGGAAAAAGCACAAGGTTTGACGCAAAGCTGACGCACGAGGGTAGCTACTGAAAAGGGGTCTCAAGCATCTTGAGAGGGAAAAAGGTTTATGTAGGGGCTAAAATGAGCCTACACAAGATGCTAAGGGAGTGGACACTAAAGTGGATACAAGAATGTATGTGAAATTGCAAGGGGTGCAATTTTACGACATTACATTTTTCCCCCACTTTAGCGTGCATATGAATCTACACTAATATGCACACTAAAGGAAATCTACTAAACATAAATAACATCATTATGCCAAAAGGATACTGTAGAGGAAGCAGATAACTCTTCAAACCAAAGAAGCATGCCCCCAGGCTAAAGATCTACAAAACAAACACATTAGACCAGAAAGACTTGCATAAGACAACAATGTTGGAACATACAAGCACCTAACTAACTAACAAGATTTGAGTCAGCAAAGTGAAAGATACCTCAATGTAAAAGGTTGTCTCAGTACCATGTGCCATCCCCAAATTAATAAATAATACATAGAATAAATCTTAAATGGAGAGAAGAATGCAAGGATTGGTTGCTTCAAGAGAAGAATGCACCCAAAAGTCAAGGAAGCAACCAATGTCAAAGAGAGAAAGAGCATATACTCAAGATGAAGAAGATGTAGATCTTCGATCTTGTATACACAATTGAGAAGAAAGAGAAGAGAATTGAAAAGGCTCAAGAGAGAGAAAGAAGGAGGAATGAAGATTCCAAGAGAGATGGATCCATAGGTACTCTCCCCAGAGGAGGTTTGAACAAAAGGACTTTGTAGCTCTGCAGAACCATGAAGTTGCACAAAATTAACTGAAGGCCCTCAGACCAATGATGGAAAAATCCCATAGGATGCAAGCACTTCGTAGGCCCACAAACCTGCAAAGAAGGAATACCCCCAAGTACTCTCTCATGAAGGAATCCCAATGCAAGGGGACTTTGCAAAGTTGGATTGGAAAATGGCTTCACAGGCACACCTGCAAAGCAACATGTTAATCCACAAATAAAACATGTCAAGAAGCAAAGAGTGGCCACACAGGAAAACATGAAGACAATCAAAAACTTGAAAGTCTTGCAAAGGGGTCCACTCAAGGGGCGCTTCATTTGAAATACACAAAGATGAGGGGGGGGTCCTTTAAGAAGGACACACATCTCCAGAACAAGTTATCACTGCCCCTAATATATAGGGGAGGAGAACCATGCAAGATACTTAGAACATATAGGATAGAGGTAGACCTCAGTATCACTTGTCATTTGAAGAAGAGGCAGGTGCATCAACAAATAAATGAGTGATGGCACCCGAATCACGAAGTTGTTGTATTTTGTCCTTCAAGGCCTTACATTCACTAGTGGAATGGCCAAGCACTTGATGGTATGCACAAAAAGAATTCTTCACTTTATCATGCTTATGAGATCTCTTACGTGTAGGGGGAGGAAGAGTAATTAAGCGGGCTTTTAGAAGCCACAAAAAAATGCGTTCTTGCTTGGATAAAGAATGAGGAGCAGGAAGCAACCCTTTCTCTTGTGGAGAAAAGTTTGACTACTCACAAGAAGAATACAAGAAGATAGCGGATAATGGCAGATGAGGTTGAGCGAACATCATGTCAACATTCAACCATGGTTACCATTTAGATTGTTCATTCGAGAAACCAAGCCCCAAATTATGTTTATTAGGTATACATTCTATAGGGACCAGAATTCCTTGTTCGTTACGCTCACAACCTTTACGCTTATAGCCATATTTAGAGACGAGCTTCAAGCTAGGGCCATAACGTGCTTGCAAATCTTGAGAAGGAGGAGGATCTTCGTAGAGAGCATTATTCCAACAATGGGGATTATAATCTTCTATGGGATCACCACCAACCTTCTTGACAAGATTTCCAACATTAGCCTCTTTAATAGAAGCACGATCATCTTCCTCAAAAGGAGGAGGATCAGCATTAAGAATATTACAATTCGCATTCACATTATCCCTGTTGTCAAAAAGATTGCACCCGAATGCTTGAATGTTGAAATTCAGCAATTTGTTGAAACATTGGAACTAATTCCAGGTTGTGGGTAACCTATAAGGAATTAGACCTCCAGATTCTAGGCTGGTTCCTATGAATTTTTCTGATTAATATTTGGGTAACTTGCTGGGAAAACGATAAAAGATTTAACTTGAATGCAGAACTATGAAACTTTAATTACAGTGATGCTTGCACCTAAAAATGATGATGTAAAAGTCAGTTTGGTTCACAATTGATTCTCAATATATCTAATTTGCACGTCAAAATATGAACAGTTTGAACTCATATAAATGCTCCATATAAAGGCTCATAAAACTATCTTCTTTTAGAGGAAAAGAACAATGTTCTCACAATTAAGAAAACAATCTTAAATTACGAACTCAGTGTATGACCTATGAATTAAACATGAATGCATACATATACTTATGATTGAGACAGAAAGATAAAGGTTTCAATGTTGAAACACAATATAATTCGAGCAAAAATCAAACACAAGAATGATGCTTGAAAGTTTGAAGGCAAAACCTAACACTATTGAAAAGATAAAAGGAAAAAATTCATGCAATAACCAAGGGTAACGTGTAAAACCTTCTATTGTATTAAACTGAAATGATGCTGAGTTACAAATAATTCGCTTTGCAAAATGCAAAGGAGAAAAACAAGAACTAGGGAAAAACAGTTAAGTTTTTTTAATATATACAAAAACCTTCAAAAAGGCATGGAGATAGAACTGAAAGTCAAACTCAAAGAGAAGATGATAACTCCAAGGTAAATTACGAGAAGAAGCAAATATCTCTGAAAAAATGGTTCAAAACCATGCAAAAACGAGTGCATGATGGTCCAAACTCGCTATCAAGTCATAACTGAAACATGGAAAACTCGAACTGAACTGGAAATCCCTGAAAAGGTGGGCCCAAGCATGCAAAAACCACCTCGTTTGTGCCAATCCGCCCATGCCTATTCTAAAAATAGAACTTGTGTTCATCTCCAACTGGGAACTTCAATCATAATTCTAACTTTACTCAACATTTATGCTTGCACTTGAGACAGTTAAATAAATTAAATGACTTATATTTTATCATTTAATTTATCAACTTTACAAAATGTAATGCAAGGCATAAATATTAAGATTTATATCAAAAAATGGAATTTTGACTTTATAAAACACGAGCCCATGCATATTCTAAAATCCGCCACTACACCTAGCATATATTTGTTTCTAATATATCGGTCAACCACTTAGCATTATTGAAAGGTTGAAAACATGATTATTAGGTTTGTCGACCCATATCATGGTAAAGATTCGTATTGTGATAATGATAAAAATGAAGTGATAATATTATTATCATTCGAAAATAGGGTAACAAAAACATTGAAACCCTAAACTCTTTTTAACTTTCACTTTGCTTTCTTTTGGCAGCTTTACCATGCTGCGCTGCCATCACTGGGGTTTTGAAACTCCACCATTTTCTGCTTGTTCTAGTCAATTTTTTGTGCCATACTGCTGTCTCAGTTAGCACCATACAAGAAACCATGAGTATATTTCTGATTTCATGCTTATATTCACTCTGTGCTTGTCTCTCTTCTTCTGGATGCCATGTGTTGAGCTCTTCAACAGTCATCAAAGGTAAGCTTCGTTGCAATATCGAAACCTCTTTGTATTTTCTATGTGTTTTGTTTATGATGGGTGTTTGTATCTTCGTTGTTTGCTTTTTCTGTATATTTCATGCATTCTAAATATTTCTGGAAGTGTCGAATGTATATACTTTTATTCAAGCTGTGACTTCTCATATTTAAATATTCCTTTTGTTTGGCCATGACTTCTTCATATTTGTGCTTCTGGGTGCTATTTTAAATTGAAGGTTGCCATGGATTTTGGGTCTTTGTGGCTTAATCCTCATGTTCGGTCTAATGTGAAAGGTGGTCTTTTCCTCTACATTTCTAATATGCAACCCTATTGAAAGATTAAGCTTCTCCACCCTTGGTCACTATGAATGAGCTAGTGAACCTTTGTTGACTGAGATCATATCTGTGCTAAAATATGTAGAAATGAAGCATCATCTCATTTCCTTTTCCTATGTTTGAAGCTTTGCTGCTAAAAGCTCTCTCCACTGGCCGCGAGCATTGTATATTACAAGATTATTCTAAGTGAACACCAACGGTGCATAATCTTGAAACATAGCCTTCCTTTTCTATATTTGCACTCTCCTTTCATACCTTCAAGTGGGTATCCTTGAAAATGGTAAAACTGAGAAAATCTACATTGTATTTGAAATACCCGAAAGGTAAATCTGTAGCTTCACTAGTATTTTTTGGTTTACTGTCATTTTCCTCTGTCTCTGTATCTTGGGCTTAAAAGTATGATGCTCATCCTGTAGTCTCTCTAAGTTGCTGAATACACATTAATTGTTGTACTCTATTGTCACAGATGCAAGAGGTAAATATTGTTTTTTGTGCTTCTCTATTGTAATATTGTGGCTCAAAATGGTGGTGTCATTTTGAAGATAAAAACTCCCTTCTCCTTCCCATTTTTATCACTGACCTTCTAAAAAGTTCAGTTGCTTGCTCCATGAAATAGCTATATGCTGATTTTCTGTTTTTTCCATCATATAGAAACTTTGAAGCTCCACAAAATTTCTGCATATCTTTGCTATTACTAAATGTTGTTAAAAAATCTGGCATTTTTGTTGTTCTGTTGTATCATTTTTTGTTCATGAATGTCTTATATTCCTCCTTTACAGTCACAATTTCTGCACTTTTTAGCTCATAGTTGAAAAACTGTTAGTATTGACTCATATGACTGTCACTTTCCTCTATATCAGCTTTTCCAAAACAAAGTAAATGAGTGTGTATTCTCAATGAGGAGGCACTACTTTCAAACTGCTTAGATTAGTGCCTTCATTGTTGTTTTCATGATAAGATAACAATCTGGCTCGTATGATCTGCATACTGGAAAGCATGATTTGCTGCTTTGAAATATGATTTTATTTACTGTATTTCAAGATTGTAATACAATTTCTAACTTGGAAAGTGATTCCAGTGTGAATAGCTGCCCAAAATTGGTGATTGTATGATATTTGTTCATGGCATCAAGAATGACAGTGACTGTATTTCATCATGGCAGCCTTTTGTTACATTGCTGTCATACCTAAAGCGATGATTTTAAGGTTGCTATTGCACCTTCTTTTTGATGTATCTTTTAAGGCTACTTCATTGATTATTTCTTTTGTTTCAATAGTTCCTTTTAATGACTATTCTGACAATATCAATGAACTCTCGTATGTAACTTGAGAGTGTGTCCTCCTTGATATGCCGAGCTCAACCCTTTTGGGCGCTCGTTTTATTCCACATATCCGATAAAATAATCACGAACATAATGAACTTGTTCCTGCACAGTGAACAAACATGTTAGCAAGATAAAAGAAACTGAAAACTTCCTCTTTTCCTCCTCTTTGAATTTTTGTAATCATCTAATGGATGCCTGATCAATTGTATTCTATATTTTTGTTGGTAGCATAGGCATTTGATAGGATTTGATTCGCATTTCTCTAACCACACTTTCATCATACTTGCAGGTACGCTGGAGCTGGAACTAGAGCTGGATCTAAAATTGGAATCACAACTAAAGACCTCAACTTGTCAACGATTTGTCATTCCAGGAAATGACGAATCACTTTCTACCCTATGCTTTCTTTATTTCCAGTTGTATAACTTACTTTTGCTTATGCACCCTTTATTTTATTGTAAAAATCAAATTAAGTTACTCCCATGGCTTGTGTGGGGTTCTGGTTTGTACATTATGAATAAAACAACAAACATTATGCAAACTTATGATATCATTTTGGAATGTTTTTTGCATAACATCACTGAAACTTACACTATAATAAAACAATGTACATTATGAGTACTTTAGCAGAAATTTTTAAGCAACTTGTGTACCTTGGCTTGAATTTATAATTCAGCTCTACCTGTTTGAGCTGGTGGTGAAAAATAGGTAACAATCCCATAATATAGAAGAATAATCATCTTTGATAGCGGGTGTGAATGATGTTATCAGAAGGTCTAAGTTGATCGAGGCAAATTTATTTTATCCAATGAAGGATTTTGTAAAGTCTAGAGAACCCCAATCATCACCAAGACATGCATTTTCTTGAGAAGAGGTAGAAAGAGCAGACTTAAGATTTGTTGCTTCAGAATGATCTTTTCCAGGGACATCTATCTCAAGAGTATCCTTTATAGTAGGTACTACTAGAGTAAACATCGACACATTGGAAGACACTGAAGGGATAAGAGTAGGCACACCTGAAACTTGACCGGTAGCTGCCATCTCACATAATTGCATAGCCTCAGGTTCAACCTTAACTATGACTATTCGATTATTACAAATGAACTTAATAGATTTATGCAAGGTAGAAGGGTCTGCACCCATATCATGCATCCATGGTCTACCAAGAAGGTGGTTATATGGTAATTTTCCTAACATAATATATACAAGGGTGGGTACGGTAATGGGTCTAAACCTCGAAGGAAGGACTATTGTGCCTAGGGCTTGTTGACCGACATTATCAAATCCACGAATGTCAACAAAAGAGGCATTAATAAAAGATGAATCAATATTAATCTTAGGCAATAGATCAATGCTACATACATTGAGCACCAAACCAACATCAACGAGAGTACGTCTAATGTTGATATCATTAATGTTAACTATGATCATTAGAGGGTACACTTGCTTTTGTACTTCCAGAGGTGGGAGTTCCTATGGATAGAACATAATATTTGGCGAATCTACACGAATATGAGCCATCAACGTATTAACATCTATCGGCCTAGTAGAAGAAGGCAAGAGGATCTTTTGCAATAATTCCTGAAGCATACCTTGATAAACCAAAGTAGATTGAAGCAAGTCCCACGGTGAGATCTTAGTCGTAGTAACATAGAGTTGCTCAAAAATATCATAATCACTAGGTGCTTTAGTCATGGGTTTAGGTGTTGAAGGAAGGCTTGGTTGATTAAAATTTTGTTTATTCTTTCTAGTATTTTAAGTATGGGCTACCACTTTATAAGAGGGATCCATAGAAAGATCAAGAGGATCGCTATCAAATGGGACACCATCAAGAGAACAAATCCTTTTAGGAGAAGGACTAGCTCGAGTCAGATAAATGACTAGTCTCTTAGGCCTTTGAGGGGCAACAAAGACATAGATTACATTTACAAAATCATCATAACTAGTGGAATAATTATTTGAAAAAATATTCTCAACATCGATCTAGAGAGGATCAAATGTGGAAGGAGATTCATCATTCGCTAATGCATCATCTCTAAAGGAGAGTGCATTGGAATGAAGAGGAGATTCATCATCCATAAATGCATGATATCCAAAATAGAGTGCATTGGAATGAATAGAAGGTATAGTAACATTAAGAAAGGTATCAATGATTTCATCCTCTTGCACCAAAATATCCTTAGAAGGAATCTCAAGAGAGGGATCAACAAAGAATAATAAGGAGACAAGAACTCACTTTCACATGCTTGTAAGAGAACTTCTTGAAGCTTCTTGACAAAGCTGGAAAGAGATAGAAGGAAGAAAGATAGAAAATACATATTTAAATAGAGATATAAACACATTGGTCAACCTAGAGCAATCCAAGGACAAAACTGAGAAAAACCAAAAAATCCAGATTTTTAGATTTTTTTTCAATTTTTTCTATGTTGTAGTAAATTGCATTTTCGGAGGTCTTCGGAGCGGAATTTGGGGTTGAAACTTGTGCCAATCCCTAAAAACCTAAATGTAGAGAAGGGGGTTGAAACCGAGTCAAAAGTTATGACCCCACCAAGTTGGGGTAAATAAATTCCTAGATTTTTGAAAGATTTTGTGTTTCACGTCGAGTTCACCAAAATTTAGAGAAGGGGGATTCTCTACTCATGAGTCTCTTTATTCTCAAGAGATTCCCAAGGGACAAACTTCCCTAAACTACCTCAAGGAGCAACATGAGAGTTCTAGAATCAGAAAGAGCGGGTCACAAAGATTTTTTGGACAAACTGACAGGCTATCGGCCAAAGGATGAAAATGCGAAATAAGGATGACAACACAACGTGTTGGCATCCTAGAGGTGTGTTGGCATCTCATACAGACCAGGCAGCGAGAATATCATAGAAAATGGCAAAGTGGCTACTAGCAATCAGATTTTTGAGAAACTACAAAATGTAGGAAAATGACAAAATGTAATAGAACTGAAATAAAGTAAAGTACAAATGATAAAGTTAAAGATAATTAAAGAGATAGAAACTTCTCACAACAACCCAAGTAATGAAGCCTCCAACACGTGAATATCTTCAATACTTGCATGCATAAGATTTGGAGAAATGTTTGGGGTTGTATAGGGGTTTGCCTCAGTCAAACCCCTTGTTTTAGTGTTCCCACCTCCACAGACATCCAAATAGATAGAGAGAAATGAAAAAATGAGTGATGAAAGCAATCCCTACTCAAGGAGGAGAACCCGTATCACAAAATATAAGTGATAAAATCAATCCCCGCTCGAGGAGGAGAACCCATATCACAAAATAGAGATGCAATCAAAAGATGCTCACAAGCACAAGACAAGGGAGGTATCACATGCAAGGCTTAAGGAAGCCAAAGAGGGAGAGAAAGATAGCTGCAAGAGCCAAGCGTGTTGTAGAGGGTGTTGCAAGAGCTTGAGAGTGTTTGAAGTTGTTGTAACAAGTGAGAGATTTGTGCAAGCACAAGAGTGAAGAGGGAAAAGAGAGTGTCTCCAAGGGATAAATCTCAAGAGGGACAAATGGATTGAAAGAATGGATTAAAAAGAGAGAATATGAGGGAAAATAAGCTTCTCGAGCCATTACAAGGTGTCATAAGCCATTACCATCAATAAAACTAGATGACAAGTGGAAAACATGCTCAGAAACGGTCGTTTGAATATTGAAATGTTGTAGGACACTAGCACAATGTGTAGATGTATACACAGCGTGCTAGTGTCCAGAAACATCGTGCTATAAAATGACAAGAATGAAAAAAGTACAAGGTTTGATGCAAAGTTGATGCACGAGGGTAGTTGCTGAAAAGGGGCCCTTAGCATATTGAGAGGGAAAAAGGCTTAATGCAGGGACTAAAATGAGCCTACACAAGATGCTAAGGGAGTGGACACTAAAGTGGATACAAGAATGTATGTGAAATTGCAAGGGGTGAAATTTTATGAAATTATAGTATTCAAGGAAGATTCCTTAATCAGATCTTGCATCAAACTTACTTAAGTTTTCTTCATCTCTTCTGATATAGCATTTACTTCCAAAAACTCTGAAATGTTTCACAATGGGAGGTTTACCATACCATAATTCATAGGGATTCTTTTGAATTTCTCACTCTTGCTTGACCTCTGTTAAGAATGTAGATTGCAATATGAATTGCTTCTCTCCAATAGACATCTAGAAGATTGGCTTCATAATTGTAATTGCTTCTTGAACTGTTCTATTTTTCCTTTCCACAACTCCATTATGCTAAGGAGTTCTAAGGGCTGATAAATTCCTTTTTATTCCATGATCTTCATAAAAAATATTAAACTCATTTGAATTAAACTCACCACCTCTATCATATTCATTTCATTCTCAACCATAGTCTTAAATGCTTTAAAATTGTCTAGAGCTTCTAATTTTTCTTTAAGAGATGTAACCCAATCCATTCTAGAACAATCATCAATTAATAACATGAAATACCCATCACCATATGAGCTTCTAATTCTAGTGTGTCCACATAGATCTATATGCACTAACTCCAAGCGACATATGGTAGAAGAATTCCTTTGTCTTGAATCTTGTCTTTTTTTTCTTTCTAACTTGACATTCTTTGCAAATTGCATTGACAAGCTTTGTAATATTTGGAAAATCTCTCACAACATCAATATAGCTTATCCTTACTAGTCCATCCAAATTAATGTGACCCATTCTTCTATGCCACAACCAAATTTCATTATTTTGAGACATAAAGAGCTTTGCACCACTACCTTTGATTTGATAGAAATTACCTCTTGTTCTTGTTCCAACAACAACTAGAATACTTGAGCTTCCATTTCTGATTTCACAACCACCATTTTGAAATACAAGATTATATCCTTTGCTACACATTTTTTCTACACTCAAAAGATTATGTCAGAGACCCTTGACATAAAGAACATTATCTATATTATTCTTTCCATCAAAACTAATTGAACCTTTTCCATAGATCTTAGCAAATGTATCATCACCAAACTTAACAATACCACCATCATACTTTTCAAGCTTAAAAAACTTACTCTTATCACTTGTCATATGATTTGAGCATCCAATGTCAATGATCTAGTAATTCTTCTCCTCTTTAGCATGAAAAGTAGTCAACACAATTCCTTCAATATTATGACCTATTTTTGGTGTACTTTTCATCATGCATCTTTCAAGATTAGTAGAATTAGTTCCAACATTTGAATCCATGAAAAAATATTTGTCACTTATTTCATCTAGATAATCTATTTCTTCATCATCAGATACACCATTGTCCTTTCCAACATAATAAATCTTCTTGAAAAATTTATCCTTATGATCCTTTTGTTTATCATTAGTAACTTTGATTGGAAATTACATGCATATTGACCTATCTTTGCGTCATTGAAATATTTGAAAGGTAGCTTAGCTTTGTATTTTCTAGTGCCCCTTTTCAATCTTCTCATAAAGTTTACTTCCACCTCATCAAAACCATCTAGATTTGATCAATCATCCTTTTCCACTTTGTACACTTTAAAAGAAGTTTCTTTGTTTGTAGCATCTTGACCAAACTCTCTCATTTCAAAAGAAGTTAAAGCACCAAAAATCTGATCTCTAGAATAATTATCCAAATTATGAGCTTCCTCAATAGCAAAAACTTTATGACTATAAGCTTTAGGAAGAGTTCTTAATACCTTTTTCATAAGTTTTCTTTCATCCAACTTTCCACCAAGACCATTGATGGCATTAACACCTTCATCAACTCTGAGCATGTAGGCAGTAATATCTTCATCTTCAGACATCCTTAGGGTTTCAAATTTGGCTTTAAAGATATAAATATTTTCTTGTTTGACCTTGTCATCTCCCTCATATATTCCTTCCAACTTTGTCCAGATATCTTTAGTAGACTTGTAGCTCATAACCTTCACAAGTTTTGAATCAGTAAGACCACTCAGGATTGCATTCCTTTCTTTGCCTTGATCTCATCATCAATTGATGTTCCATCTATAGACATAGTATAACCTCTTTCAATAGACTGCCAAACACCAAATCTAAGGGAGACTAGGAAAGAATCCATTTTATCTTTCCAATAGGTAAAATTTGTTCCATCGAACAAAGGATCTTTAACACCTTTCCTGTGCACCATCTGGATCTACCTCAAGTCGTTAAGCTTCTTCTTGGAAACCACATATTTGATACCAATTGTTAGATTCATAAGACAATTGAGAGGGGGGTGAATCAGTTGTATAATTTTTAAGACATCAAGAACCCTCATTAACATTCAGATCTGCATTAGCTCTTAAACCCTTATCCACTATTAAACCCTTAACATGCATTATCAAAATTTAAACATGTAAAGCAATAATGCAAACACATCAAATACATAAGAACACCATATTTACATGGAAAACTAAAGGGAAAAACCACGATGAGGATTAGATCACTAATGTATGAATTGCAATATACTGAATATGATAAGGCTCACTATCAAGGGCTCACTACTTAGAAAGATAAAGAAAGGCTCACTACCAAAGGACTCACTATCCAGAAGAAAGAAGAATATAAGGGGTGGCTCACTATGAATTTGAACTGCTAACAATGCATCTCTCATATGTCGAAGGTACAGTTCCATTGAAGAACAAACAACTCATCAAACATGCTGAAATGTAGGCACCTTCTACTCACTGCAATAGGAATTCATAAGCATTAAGGCTCGCACATAGATCAACACACTTGATAAATTTCACATCTTTCACATCGCACACTCTTTTCTCTTAATCCACCCAAAAATTCACCTTATATTTATACCCTTTATGGCCTAAACAATCTCAATTAGGTCAGCCTAAAGGAAATGTATACACCTTAATCGTGTAACATCAAATATATGTTAGCACCAAACGCTTTCACAATATAAAGAAGTGAAGCCAAAAAAAACTACTACTTAATTGGGATCCAAATCTACACCATGAAAAAACTTCTCAACACTTTCTCAAACAACAATTACCCTCCACAATTGGCGCTAGCATGCCAGGTTGGCCAAACCTACACTAACACTAACAAGCAATTCCAAACAAACCACTCTAATTTTAGAAACATCTCATGGACCACATAGCTAAACTCCACAATATCCATACAACATCTCAAAATATTCTAGCATCATCAGAATATTCTACATAGCTATTGCAACTACCTGAAACTCAAGAACACCTTCATTTTGTGTAACCAAACATATTGGCACATACATCCAACACACTAGACAACTTTGTGGAACAACACAACACATGAAACTTCAAGGGAAGGTAGATAGAAAAATTATAACAATGTTCCAAGATCTGCAACACTAGAACCTTCCCTATAGAGAAATGCAGAGCAATCTCATTTCTCCTAGAAACGTTGTTTTACCAGATAGACATACTGTCAAACACACCTATGAACACCTCTGATCATCACATCCAAATTGCATGAGCATATCTTCAACAATAAAGAAATGCAAAGCAAAACACTAAATACCACTCTATCAAATTGAACTCTCTTTTATTCAAATTTTCTCAAAAGCACTTGGAAACCAAGTGAACCAACTTTTTCAGTAACATTACTAACATATTTACAACACATCTGCAACTCACAACACTTTCCAACTACAACAATCTCCCCAAAAAAAATTCAGGTCAACAACCTCTACAACTATACTAAAGTAAGATATCAATGACAACACTAGTACATTTTTTTGACATCAACACCAACAAATCCCAACTTCCAACAACTCCAATGCTAGGGGTTGACATCATCAACACCAGCGACATTCCAACACTCCCTTCATACCAAGGGTTGACATCAATGACAACACCCAAGCAACTCACAAAAAAACTCAAGCTTCCAAACTTCCAACAAATGCTACATGTATGGAGGGTACCTCTTTTTTGAAACATTTCTTGCAGCCTCTTTTACTAAGCACTCAAAGGGTACGACATGCATGTAATTTTTAATTCCTTCAAACTTTCCTATTAGGAAAATTCTTCTTAGTGAATACCAATATTTCATAATAGTAATTATCTTCTTGCAAAAATGACAAAACATTAGGAAATTTCATGCATTTGATGTCAATGAAGGTTTTATCAATCAAAGATAATTCCTTTTCAACTAATAAAATAAGAGATGATTTCTTTCCTAAAACAATTTTGTCATCTTTTTATTATAAAAGATTTAAAGATACTCACATTAAGTTTTAGAACTTTTAAAATATATATTATAAAGTTTACACAACCCATCAAAACTAAAATGACAAACAACTAATCAAAGCAAAAAAAAGATTAAGAACATGCAAAACATTTTTTCCCAAACATTAGTTACTATAAAGTGTAGGACTTCTATCAATATACTGATATATGCTTTAGATTTTAGCCTGGTTGTTTATGGTCACATAAGTGTCACATCTCCTGAAGGAACCCATTTTAACTCAATGAGGATAGGTGCATTGATTGATTTGTTGATGGAAAGGTGCAAGGTGAGGCAAGTTTCATAATTCCTTTGGGATTATTGTTATTCTCACTTCAAGACAAATATTGTTGGGGTTTGTCATGTCATGATTAATGCTAGAATAGAAGCAAAAATGGCATTGTCTTCTAGTGTCATCTAACATCATTGTCAATTTTAGTCAAACCCCATAGACACCTTGATATATATTTACATCATAATATAAAATTACAATAATTAAAAATTATTATTTTTACAATTCAAATTCATTTTAAATTTATTAATAAATTAATTAATAAATAACTTTTTATAAAGGAGAATATTATAACCTAATAAAACAAATATCTCTTGGTAAAGTGTCAAAGTTCATATTAAAGGCATGGAAAGGTAGAAATGAATGAATTTGGCACAAGATGCACAAATAGGGAAGGAAGGACCAACAACATCATTTACTACAATAGGGGCCTACTATTGCATTAAATTTCTAAGGTGTGTGTTAGAAGGATAGACTCCATCATCACTTAAAGGATTTAAAAACCTTGAAAGTAAAAAAGGTGATGAGGAGGTGAAAAAGCTAGACTCCACAATATTTTTATGACATCCTCCTTGTTCGCATTGAAAAGGAGAGGTTTTGAATGACATGGTAGCATCCATAAAATCATAAAGGATAGAGGAAGTTTTTTAGAGGCATGGTGGAAGAAGGGAGTCACTATACAAGGGAATGATCCAAAGGGTTATAAGATTATAAGAGAGATGTCAAATCGAAGGCACCCTAGAAACCAAAGGAGATCATGGGTAGTCTATCTTATAGAATCTTTTGGCAAGCCACACATCTCTCTCACCTACAATTCCACACTAGCTAAAGCTCTTTGGTAACATGGTTGACCTCACCATTAGGTACCTGGTCTATCTTTTCTTCTCATCCCTTCTATGCCTCCCTCTATCATCTCTCTCAATGATCATTTCATAGAAATCAATCACTTTAGCTACTTTTATGTATATTTTGTGATTTTTATGTTTTACTATAAATTGGTAACTTGTTTAATGGGAAAATTATATAGTATGGAAAAGAGGAATTAAAAACTTCACACAGTGGTATCCCCATGTGGGTTGATATTATGTCTGATTGGAAATATGAAATATTTCCTTATGTAGACTATTTTAATCCTTATGCCTTTTGCTTCTACCTTGCTCATACATGGGAGGGCATAGAATCTCATGCATTTCATCTCTAATTTTTTCTTACTAGCAAGGAAAGCATAGAAATTGTGAGTTGATAATACGATCTTTCATTTGAGAAAAATAAATAAATAATGATGATTGAATCAATTTTATCTTAGGGGATAAATCTATTTGTATCTGAGGACCTTTTTACTATCATTAGTGATCACTCCACTTTTAAGATGCAAGAGATCATGAGAAAGGCCAAAGCCAAGCATTTTAATTCTCAAGAAATAATTTTGAGAAATCCTTGCAAATAAGGCATTTCATGAGACCACATGGGTCAGAGACATTTTGTTAAACACTTTGTGTTCCTTAAATAGAGGCATTTATATTTCTTGTGATATCCAATCAAATAGTTCTTGTGTCTTGTGAATACATCTTCATAGAATGAAACTACATGAATAATGTACTTATGTCTACTTTAAATCTATTTTAGAGGTTATAAAAATATATTGATTGTTTAAAAAATTATTTGTTTCTTGCTACTCTGCAAGTTTATTTGTACATAAATTAATATTTTTGGTGAATTTTGTGTCAAGAATACCCTAGATAACTGGTGAATGTCAAATATTGAAAAATTTCAATGATGGTTCTTAATGTTGTACAAGTCTTCATTATTTATTAGGGTGTGTTAGGTTGAATGATGTCAACCATTTCACTACAAAATTGGGTTTGTATCATATTGGTTGTGAATGGTGGGGCTAGATGTGGGCTATGGGACCCTCTCTAATCCAATATGTTTCTAATAATAATTCTTGTGTTTCAATAATCATAATTATGTTTGGGTTAAGTATGGGGAAAGCTTAACAGCTAAGGATATTATCATTACTACTATTATTGACTATATATATATGAAGCTCTAATGGATATAGTGATATCAATTATCTTGTGTATGACTCGGTTATTGCTTATGCTTTAAGAAAAGTTTTAATTGTTGTTGTATGTATTTCAAATATTGGATATTTTTCATGTGGCCTTGTGGAGATGTTTTGGGAAATAGTCATCCTATTGTTTGATGTGATGATTTTTACTTTATATTAAATATTGTTAGGCATAATTTATGTGTAAGAATTTTATTATGATAAGTTATCCTATAAGATATTATTGTCCTAGGTGTCTTGTTTAAGATCAATTTCATCAAGGTCTAAACAATGTAATTGATAGTGATACTCCCTTTTGACTAACTAATTAATTGAAAATAGAATATGATATTACAAATACGCATGTGTTGCATGATATCATAGATGGGTAATTGTAAGGATTTTGGGATGCTCAAATTGAATTTGGATTAACAACAGTGGGGAGGTCCAGTTTAAGATCTATATATCCTTTGTTGAAAGTTTTTAGTGTGGATTTGCTATATTGTGAACTTAGTTGGTTTCCCTAGCCTATTAGTAAGTGTTATTAGTTGATGGGAATCACTAAATGGACTCTTTTTGAGATATTTAATTGTAACCAATGATACTCTATGATATATGGCCATAATTTTTAGAAGGGTATAAGAAAAAGGGTAGTTTGCTACATTGTTGGTTTTTAATCCCTCCTATGGATTTCCTTCTATAGTAGTCATTCTACTTCACACCCTTGAGTAATGGTACTTGAGTAGATAATAAATTTAGGGCATGTAAACCTAAGTGTATGTTCCTTGAGAGAGACATTGTGAGGATAACTACTTGTGACTTTGATCTCATTTGGAAGTAGGTATGTAGGTAGTCTTTGGTCGAAGGATGCCCTTGTGATGCAAGACTATAGGGGAGGGTGTAGGGGATAAATCTAAGGTTTGAGGTCATCCTTAAATTTGTTTGACATTTCCCCTTTAGTATGCTTCAATCTGAGGTTGAAATTTGCATTAGATGGATAGTAATTAATTAAGGAAACTTAATAAATTGTATCTAATATTGATGTAAAATTAGGCTAATAGGATCTAATGGGGTGAACAATGGGTACTCTTACTAGCTATGGATGGTCTATTTTCTCTAAATATGTGCTTTATTTTATTTTCAACTTAGAATAATGTTCTTTAGGTACATCTATGTTATCTATAATAAATAACTATAAGTATTACTGAATGAGGTTAGATGTTTTTCCCATGTATCTATCTATTAAATAGTGTGCTTTTGAATACTATGTGTTTGGATAATCAAATCAATTAATTGAATGGAGTTTGATTACTTATTATTATTATTTATGTTTATGTGTTCATCTAAGACAACTCATGTGGGTTCAATGTGATTCTTATGTGTTTATAAAATTTGGCCCCAAACCTATAGGACTCTATTATAGGATTATGGATTACTTGATTGTGATATATATCTAGGTCCACTTAATTAATATTTATGAACCCCAATGATGTGTAGATTGTGTACTTGGTTATAATACCACCACAAACTAGAGTTGAGATTGATACATGAATGGTTAGTCGGTACTCACCAGTATTGTGCAAGTGATGAATTCCTGGAGCTATCCATCGTATCTTGAGAATTAGTCACCTTTTAATAGTATCATAAAGGTTATGATGCTAGTATCTATCCATGTTATGATACATGAGAGGTTAATTATATCTCACCACTATCATTTAGGTGATGGATTCCTAAATCTATTTTTTTTATCTTCATATCTATTTGGTTGTCACTAGTAGCACAAAGGTGACTAGTGTTATGAGCTACCCATGTTGTGAAGGGGTTAGTCAATATATTACCAAGGCCACATAATGTTATATGTTTTTTACTACCACCTTCCAAGTTGGACAAACTTATCACTAGTGGCCTAGGGGTGATAGATGTCCAATTCCAATGACTCGATAGTTCTACATGCTATTGGGAATCTTATTAATGGTCTTATATGTGATGTGTTTTGTTATACTTACTCCTTATTTGGTGATCATTGCAAGTAGTATGGGATTATTTCTCATCATGATAGCTAGTACAAAGGGTTGGGGAAAATGATGGGATCCACAATGTAGTATGGGATGCATTGACATTCCTTTTCTAGTTGAGATGCACTAAAAAAATAGGTGTTAGTAAACTAGGTAATGGGAAGATTCATTTAATTGTGTCATATTCTCTTCCTATTTCTAGTTGGTCATTGTGTGTGTTAGTCACTCATTGTGCACTTGTGCAAATGACCTCTGATATGTGTGTACACTATTATACTTATGCTCTTTCTAGTGATGACATCAAGTAGTATGTGGTCCTTGATTATCATCATAGATGTCCGTTGATTGGGGAAAATATGGGACCCATGGTGTATCATGGGATGTATTGACATTATTTTTCTAAAGGGAGTCTACTTATAGGCTTATGTGTTAGTGAACCGGGGTAGTGGGATGATGCTTGTAGTTGGTTGTATCCACTTCCATTGTGTTGGTTGATTTTAATGTGAACATGTGATGTATGTGTGGATGATCTACACTAAATATATGTGATACATGTTTAAGTTAGTCAATATTGTACTTGTGATGTGCATATGAGCTAGTCACTCTTGTACCTGTGATGTGTGTATGAGCTAGTCACCTTGTGTATAAGTCATGTATGCTTGAGCTAAGAATTGTGTGAACTTTGTGTATAAGGGATGTATGCTTGAGCTAAGCATTGTGTGAACTTGGGATTTTAGAATGATATTGATCCCTATGTGGTTGTATGGTTTTTTATACACTAATGATTGATATGTAAGTACTAGAATGTGTTGTTATCATTCTATTATAATTGAACTAATTGGAATGTATAAGATTAATGAATAGTCATGATTTAAAGGTGAGATCAAGATTTGATACAAGAGAGGATGAATTATCTTTGTCATTGGTGTATGAACTATGAAGCCTTTGATTCCTAAAAGGGATATATAGTTAGATTCATAATTAATGCACCCTCAAGGATTAGGTCCGGGTCTAGGAATGATCTTGAAATTAGGAGCTTACCACTTTTTAGTGTAAGAAAATGAGTGGTGGCATCGAGTCATCACTATGGCAATGGTTGGAGAAGTTATGGAGCCAACACTTCTAGATTAGATTGAAGATACTTGATAAATTAAATCAATAATTTTTTTGAAATTAATTAAAAAAAATTGTAGTGATAACTAACAGGAAATTATTACAATAAGATAGGATAATAGCTATTGGAAATTATTTAAATTGTTAAGTTGAATGCTAAGCATTTTAGATTTCCTTACTAAACTAGTCATCATCGGCTATAAAGAATAGAAGCCACTACTTGAGAAAATGACATTATCCATTATTTACTAAGTTAACTCATAATTGATTAAATAGTTGAGTCAGCAATCAAACAAATAACCAATTCCATTTAAATTCTCTCCCAGGTGTGGCTGAGTTTAAATCATCATCACCAAATCAGATTATTTAGCCTCTTCTAAATTTTTATGGCCTCCCTATTTATTTTCCTTTTCCAATAACCTTTCAAAGAAGGAATTTTACTATCCTTGATGTGGATTGGTTGATTAGTTATATGTGTCCATTAGTGCCAATTACTTCACATTATCACACTGTGGGTTACAAACACACTCTTTGATTCTTGTTTGAAATGTTTGATATTAATTTAACAATTCAAGAATTTCAAAATAGCTCTTATTCTACAATACATACACTACTTCAGATTTTCTTTCCACAAGCAAGACTACATATGTCTCATTTCTCAAATGGGCACAATATTCTTGGATATTAGCAGCAATAACTAAAATACATTTCCCACAAACCACTGTAACATATCAAAACTATTGTTTCCTAATATTTTTATTATTCACATTTAATTAGGTTCATGTTCATAAAAAAATATAATATGGGTGGGGGATGGGGATGGGAGATGAGTTCAGTGTTAACTAATACTAACATCTATATATTTTAATAATATATATAAAATATGTCGAGAGATATCCTTCTCAAGGCGCCTATTGCACTTTTATGTGAGAAATTGATTAAAAAAATAGGCCCCTCGAGAAGGATATATCTCAATGCATTATATATATATGCTAGTAACATTCACAACACAACATGGAAGACAAAATTACTAGGGTTGGGTTTAATGTTAGTATTTGGATTAGGGTTAGGTTTTAAATCATAATTAGAATTAGGGTTAGGTTTGGGGTTAGGGTTAGACATACAATTAGCATTAGAGTTGGGGTTAGTGTTACTATTATTATTAGGGTTAGGGTTAGGGTTAGGGTAAGGGTTAGGGTTAGGGTTAGGGTTAGGGTTATGGTTGGGGTTAGCATTAGTAATAGTGTTAAGGTTACAATTAGAATAGAGCTAGGATTATAAATAGAATTAGAATCAAGGGTAGGGTTATGGTTAGGATTGGATATATAATAAGGGTTAGCGATATGATTATGATTAGGATCACCTGGATTAGAGTTATGCTTAGGGTTAGATAATTTATTATCATTAGGGTCCAAGTTTGTGTATCTACTATTAATATCGGGGTTAGGGTTAGGGTTAAAATTAGAGATAGGGTTAGAGATTAGGAATATGGTTAGGGTTAGGAGTAGAGTTATAATAAGAATTAGTGTTAGTTCAAGAATTAGGGTGGGTTAGAAATAGTGTTAGTGTTAGGGTTAGGGTTACAATTAGTATTTTGGGTTAGGGTTAGGGTTAAGATTAGGGATAGGGTTAGAGATTGAGAATATAGTTAGGGTTAGTAGGATTAGAGACAAAATTAGGATTTGGGTTGGGGTAAGGGTTAGAGATGGATTAAGAAATAGGTTCGAGGTTAGCATTACTATTAGGACTAGAGTGAGGGTAAGGGTTAGAGATATAATTAAAATTAGGGTTGGATTTAGTATTAGAACTGGGGTTGGGGTTAGGGTTAGGATTAGAGTTATTATTAGGATGAAGGGTAGGGTTAAGGTTAGGGTCAAAGATAAAATTTGGATTTGGATTGGGTTAATGTTAGTATTGAAAATAGGACCTTAGATTTAGGGTTGGGTTTAACATAACTATTAGGATTATGGTTAGGGTTAGGGTTAATGATATAATTAGAATTTAGGTTGTGTTAGAGATAGAATGAGGATTAGAGTTGGAAGTAGCATTAGGATTAGGGTTATGATTAAGATTAGGTTTATGTTTAGGATTAGGGTTATGGTTAGCATTAGGATTAGGATTATGGTTAGAGATATAATTTGGATTAGGGTTTGGGTTAGTATTACTATCACGATGGTGGTTAGAGGTAGAAATTGGACTAGGGTTGGGGTTAGTATTACTATCATGATTAGGGTTAGGGTTAGAATTAGGGTTAGTTATATGGTTAGGGTTAGGTTTAGGACCTTAGGGTGAGAGATGAAATAAGGATAAGGGTTAGGATTAGAGATAGATTTAGGATCAAGGGTGGAGTAAGGGCTAGGGTTAGGGTTACGACTACGATTGTGATTAGGGTTAGAGTTATGGTTACCTGGTTAGAGTTAAAGTTAGGGTTAGATTTAGGGTTGTGTTTAGAGTTAAAATTAGTATTAGTTTTAGTATTGAGGTTAGGGTTAGGGTTTGATTTACATTTAGAATAAGTTTTAGTTAAATAATTAGGGTTAGGGTTAGGGTTTCAATTATAATTAGTGTTAGCTATAGAATTAGGGTGGGTTTGAAGTAGTGTTAGTCTTAATGTTAGTGATAGTGTTAGTGTTAGGGTTAGGATTATAATTACAATCAGTGTTAGATAAGAATTAGGGTTAGTATTAAGTTGAGAGATATAATTAGAGTTAGGGTTTAAGGTAGAATCATTATCATTGTTAGGGTTAGGTTTGAAATTAAAATTAGTGTTAGTTATAGAATTAGGTTGGGTTTAAAATAGTGTTAGGGTTAGAATTAAAATTAGTGCTAGTTTTAGAATTAGGGTTAGTGTTAGGTTTAGAGATAGAATTATAGTTAGGATTTGAATTAAAATTATTGTGAGTGTTACAATTAGGTTTAGGGTTAGGTTTACAATTAAAATTTATTTTAATTTTAGAATTAAGGTTAGGGTTAGGGTTTAATTCTAACCCCAACCCTAATTATAATCTTAACCCTTATCCTACTTTTAATGCTAACCATAATTATAACCCTATTCATAATCCTAATTCTAATTGTAACCATAATAAAACCCTAACCCTAACCTTAAATAAACCCTAACTCTAATGAAACTTTAATCCTAACTATAATTGAATCGTATTTCCTAACCCTAGTTGAAACCTAACCCTAATTGAATATAAAACCTAATTGTAACCCTAATTAAATACTAATTAAATCTTAACCCTTATCTTAATTGTAACCCTAAACCTAACCCCAAACCTTTTTTCTTGATTAGTAAGAAAGGATTATTTAGACTGGCCTAACACTAATGGAGGTTACAAGGGGGACCTCCTCCCCATCGACATATTCTACTTAGAATCACTTATTCAACTTTATTCAACTAATAGGTCATAGTGGAAGTCCAAGAGCCACCACTTGCAATTCCAACTTAGGATCTCACTTTGGGGATTCAAACATGGACCTCCATCTTGAGAAACCTATGACCTTTCCATTTAATCATAACTCCATTGACAATGCTAACCCTAAACTTTATTCTAGAACCCTAAACCTAATTGAACATTAATTAAACCCCAACCCTAACCCTAATTGAATAATAGACCTAATTACACCCTAAAACTAACACTAATTAATATCCAACCCTAACCCTAGGATTTATCTTATAACCCTTACCCTAACCTTAACACTAACCATATTAAAATTCAACCTTAATTGAACCTGACCCTAACCTAACCCTAACTTATTGAAGTTCAACCCTAATTGAACCCTGACCCTAATGTTAACCCCAAGTTTAATTTTAGAATCCTAACTCTAATTTGACCATATTGTACATATGACCCTAATTATAATTCTAACCCTAACAATACTTTTGGGTAAGTGCACCAAGATGGTTCCCAAAAAGGGGACTTAAGTGGACAACTTTTTTCTGAAATCAGGAAATATTAACTTCGGACGTGAAATTGAGGATACTTAGAATCAAAATTTTGAGATGAAACAAAAAGAAGGATTCAAGTGCTCCAAGTCTACTTTCTAAACTACTAATTTATTTTGAAAATGGTTGAGCTTAAGGGGTTCAAATGAGGGACGTACACAAATTGGTGTTGTTTTTGTCAAAAAAACATAACATAGAAACTCTTGTACGACCCTCGTATGGTGAAATTTTTTTTAGTATTTTTAAAATCGCAATGGTCATAAGTTAGCTAACAGTATGTAGTTGATGCATGATTTTTCTGATAATTTTTTAATGAATATTTGATTTTTTACTAATTTGCGAAGTGGACATATCCTGAAAATAGAATTTTGGATGTGCTACCCCTACAAATTTTGGAAACTAATTGATTTTTTTTTTTTTAATTTTTTAATTTTGTAGAATGGAGTCTAGTTTCTAAAAATGTAATTTATTTGAAAAATTGATGAATGCATAATTTATAACAAAAAAAATACCAAACATTGCTTTTTGGCAAAAAAAAGACATACAGATAAAATAAATTATGGATGAAAGACTTAACATTTTCAGAAAGTGAAAAAAATTACATCGTTGGATAGCTAAGAGATAACCCAACATTACCCATGTGCTTGATTTTTTTGATATTGAACCAGGTGCAATCCTGATGGTGAGCACAAACTCGATTATGAGAAATATGGTGGATTTTTTAAAAACACGTCTCTGGTCGTTGGGAATGTCCTCCAAGCCTTTGGGTTGGTATTCCAAGGAAAATACCAAGCTTAAAGTTCGGTAATTCCCAAAGCAAGATATAACACGCTCGCGTTATATCTCACTTTTGACATGGTTTTTTCTTCTGCGGGGAACATGTCTACTAGCACATAACGCGAGCGCATTATAACGCGCTCGCATTATGTCTTACTTTATGTTAAATGCTAATATGTTAATGTATAATGATAGATTTTTATGTACATGTATGTATGTATGCTTTTATGGATGTAAGATTATATGTACATATGTATTATGCTTGTATGTATGCATTTATGTATGTCTTTAGACGAAGGGAGAATTTAGAGAGAGTCTAAAGAGATGGAGAGGGATTCGAAGTGAGAGTTTAAGAGAGAGGGAGTGGGAGAGAAGGGGTTGGATTGAGGGGGACTTAGCTAGGTAGGGTGGGAGGGATAGAGGGAGGGAGAGAGATAATTGAGGGAGAGGGAGAGAGAGAGAGGGGGGTGGGAGAGAGAGAATTGAGGGAGAGGGAGAGAGAGACAAAGAGAAAGAGAGAGTTATGTAGGTAGGGTGTGAAAGGGAGAGACTTGAGAGTGTGAGAGGGAGAGACTTCAAAGTGTGAGGGGGGTGAGAGGGAGAGACTTGAGAGATAGGTAGAGAGGAGTGTGAGAGAGAGGGAGTGTGAGAGATATGGATTTTGAGAGAGAGGGATTGGGAGAGAGAGGGAGTGTGAGTGAGAGACCTAAGAGAGGGAGAGGGTGTGAGAGGGAGTGACCTGATAGAGGTAGAGAAAGAGGGGGGTGGAGTGAGAGGGACTTATCTAGGTAGGGTTGGAGGGATAGATAGAGAGAGGGGAGAGAGACAAAGAGAGAGTTACCTAGGTAGGTTTCCAGAGGGAGAGACCTTAGAGAGAGAGGGGGTGGGAGGAAGAGACATGAGAGAGAGGGAGAGAGAGGTAGTGGGAGAGAGTGGGATGGAGTGGGAGGGACATAAAGAGAGATGGATAGAGGGAGTGAGAGAGGGTGGCAGGGATTGATTGAATGAGAGGTATGCAAAAAGAGGGAGACGGTAGATAGAGACAATTAGAGAGGGTGGGAGGGAGGGAAGGAGGGAGAGGTGAGTGTATAGATAGAGAGAAAGTGATAGGGGTTGAGGGTATAGGGTTGAGGGATTAGGGTGGAGGACCTATAGGATTGATGGTTTCTAGGGTATTAGGGTTTAAGGTTTGAGGGTTGAGGGAATAGGTTTGATGGTAGAGGGTATTTGGTTGAGGGTATAGGGTAGAAGGTTTAAGGTTTAAGCATTTAGGGTTGAAGGGTTTGGGGTTAAGGGTTTAGGGTTAAGGGTTTACTTGGTTGAGGGTAGAGGGTTTAGGGAATAGGTTTGAGGGTATATGGTTGAAGGATTAGGTTCAGGTTCCAATGTAAGGGGTAGAGGGTTTAGGGTTTAAGGATTGAGGGTTGAGGGATTAAGGGTTGAGGGTTGAGAATTGAGGGTTGAGTGTTTAATGTATAGGGTAAAGGGTTGAGTGTTTAAGGGTTAAGGGTTGAAGATTTAGGGTTTAAGGTATAGGTTCAAGGGATTAGGGTTGAGGGTCCAATATATAGGGTAGAGGTTATAGGGGTTGAGAGATGAAGGGTTGAGGGATTAGGGTTTAGGGTAGAGAGTATTGGGTTGAGGGTAGAGGTTAGAGGGTAGAGGGTAGAGGCTAAAGGGTTTAATAGTTTAGGGTTTAAGAGGTTAGGTTTGAGGGTCGATGGTTTAGGGTTGAGTGTTTAAGGGTTTAAGGGTTGAGGGTTTAAGGGTCAAGAGGGTTGAGGGATTAGGGTAGAGAGTCTACTAAGTGGGTTTAAGGGTTGGGGGATTAGGGTTGAGGGTAGAGGGTAGAGGATTGGCAGTAGATGGTAGAGGGTTTATGGGTTAGGGTTTAAGGGTTTATGGTTTAGGGATGAGGGATTAATAGGTTATAGGGTAGTGGTTATAGGAGTTTAGGGATTAGTGTTTAAGGGTTGAGGGTTGAGGGATTCAGAGGGTATAGGGGTTGAGGTATTAAAGTTTAAGGGTTGAGGGGTTAAGAGGGTATAGGGGTTGAGGGATTACGATTTAATGGTTGAGGGTTGAGGGTTCAAGGATTAAGAGGGTATAGGGGTTGAGGGATTAGGGTTTAAGGGTTAAGGGTTGATGGTTGAGGGATTATGAAGGTA
>CM021103.1:459829076-459857257 GCA_007115665.2 Sequoiadendron giganteum | reverse complement strand
CTCCCTCCCACCCACTCTCCCTCCCTCTTTGTCTCTCAAGTCTCTCCCTTGTACCACCTCTCCCTCTTTCAAGACTCTCTTTGTCTCTCTCAATTACTCCCTCTATCTCTCTCCCACATCCTCTCTCTCTCTCTCTCTCTCTCTCTCTCTCTCTCTCTCTCTCTCTCTCTCTCTCTCTCTCCCTCTATCTCATGTATCTCCCCCCACCCCATCCATCTCTCTCGAATCCCTTTATCTTGAGTGCTCCCTCTTCCCCGAGTACTCCCTCTATCTCCTACTCTCTTAGGTATCTCCTTCCCACCCCCTCTCTCCCACTTTGTCTCCCTCTCCTTCTCTCTTGGGTGTCTCCCTCCCACCATCTCTCCCTCTCCCTCACTCTTAGGTTTCTCCCTCCCTCTATCTCACTCTCTCTCCGTCTCTATGGATTAGGGTTTAAGGGTTGAGGGTCGAGGGTTGAGGGATTAAGAGGGTATAAGGGTTGAGGGATTAGGGTGAGCGGGAGGGAGTGGGAGAGAGATAGAGGGAGGCATGGTTAAGGGTAGAGGGTAGAGGTTAAAAGGGTTTAATGGTTTAGGTTTTAAGGGTTAAGGATAAAGGATTAAGGGTTAAGGGTAGAGGGGAGAAAGATAGAGGGAGTGAGTGAGTGAGTGAGTGAGTGAGTGAGTGAGAGATACCTACGAGAGGGAGAGTCGGTAGGAGAGAGAGACTTGGGAGAGAGAAAGAGGGTGGGATGGTTAAGCGTAGAGGGTAGAGGGTTCAATGTTTAAGGGTTAATGGTTTACGGTTTAGGGTAAAGGGTAGAGGGGATAGAGATAGAGGGAGTGACTGAGAGAGAGAGAGAACTGAGAGAGGGAGAGGAGGTAGGAGGGAGAGACTTGAGAGATAGAGAGAGGGAGGGGAGATATATAGACTCTCCCTCATCCCCCTCTCTCTCTGGACTCTCCCTCGTACCCCCTCTCTCTCTCTTAGGTCTCTCACTCACTCACTCAATCACTCCCTCTCTCTCTCTCTTCCTCTCTCTCTCCACTATTCCCTTAACCCTAAATCCTCTACCCTTTACCCTCTATCTATCTCCAATTCCCTACCTCTCTCTCTCTCTTCCTCTCTCTCTCCACTATTCCCTTAACCCTAAATCCTCTACCCTTTACCATCTATCTATCTCCAATTCCCTCCCTCTCTTTCTCTCTTTCAAGTCTCTCCCTCCTACTTCCTCTCCCTCTTTTAGGTCTCTCTCTCTCTCATTCACTACTTCTATCCCTCTACCCTCTACCCTCTATCACTTTTCCACTCCCTCCCTCTCTCTCTCTCACTAACTCCCTATATCTCTCTCTCCTTTACCCTTAACTCTAAACCCTAAACCCTTAGCCCTTAAACCCTTAAGCACTCTACCCTCTACTTCTCTTTATCTCCTCCCACCTCTATCTACCTAGACCTCTCTTTGTTTTTTTCTCACCTCTCTCTCCATCCCTACCTCTCCCTCTATCTCTTCTTTCATATCTACTTCTCTCTACCTATTTGTCCCTCTATACCTATTTCTCTCTCCCTCCTTGCCTCCTCTCTCTCAATATCTCTACCTTCTTTCCCTCTCCTTCTCTCTCTCTCTCTCTCTCTCTCTCTCTCTCTCTCTCTCTCTCTCTCTCTCTCTCTCTCTCTCTCTCTCTCTCTCTCTCTCTCTCTCATCTCTACCCTTAACCCTAAACCCTCTACCCTATTAGAACCCAAAAACAAAATCATTAAAGAAACTTGAATGATTTTCCCTTTTGAACCTAAATTTTCCATCAATACCCTAAAGGAGTTTATTCATTTATATCCATTACTTTCCTATCTTTTCATAATATTTCATTTACCGCCTTACCCCCATTTAATTTCTCATTATTTTCCTATCTTTTCCTTTAAAATGCATTTCTCCCCTTTCCAAAAATGCTCATACATTTTATACCTCTACTGCAACCTTAGTGATCACTTCATATCTTATTCACTGCCCAACTACGGCTTCCCACAAACTAGCCCGCGTTATAGCAGTCAAGGAAACCCTTACCGCTGCACTGCGGAGGGTAATCTTGAGGGCCATGGTAGAGCGATAACAGTTAGAAGGCGGCAGTAATGGTAAAAAAAAACAATCAGCAGCTAAACGATTAGGCACAAAATGTTTACCATGCCACTGCACGTGGTCTAAACATAGACCATGGTATCATGGTGGTCTGTAAGTCATCGACGGGACAGCAGTGCAGACAGTCACCGCGGTACCGCACACAGTGAGAATGGTGACCGTGGTGACTGCAATAAACTGTTAATGGAAGGTCAAGGCAGGTAGCAAGACGACTACCATGGTACCACAGATAGTCTACAGGGAGACCGCGGTAGCGCGATAGCAGTTGGGAGAAGACCTTGATGGTTAAGACCGCCATACCGCTAGGTATAAAGATAACGACCGCGATATAGCGGTAAACACAATAAAGGCCGCATACAAAGTTTACTGCGTTACTGCGGGTATAGATTTTACTACGTGCGGTATAGCGGTGATTGTTTGATGATCACAAGGCTGACCCTCTACCGCACAACTGCGAACTGTTTGAAGGCTATCCGCGGTAAAGTGGTAGGGAGAAAAATTTAAAGGGTTTAGGGCAACGGTATAGGATATAAGTCATTTTTTAGCTTTTTTGAACGAGAGTAAAGGAAAGTATAGGGTATAAATGAATAAAAAAATAATATTTTGATGGAAAATATTAAATTTAAACGAGAAAACCTTAGGGTTTTTTAATGAATTTGTTGAACTAGAGAGAGAGGGAGCGAGTAGGAGAGAGATATAGGGTAGAGGGTTTAAGGGTTAAGGGTAGAGGGCTAAGGGTAGAGCAGAGAGATATAGGAGTGAGTGAGTGAGTGAGTGAGAGAGAGAGAGACTTGAGATAGGGAGAGTGGGTAGGAGGGAGAGAAGTGAGATAGAGAGAGAGAGAAAGAGAGAGAGGGAGTGGGAGAGAGATAGAGGGTAGAGGTTTTATGGTGGAGGGTAGAGAGTTTAAGGGTTAAGGGTAGAGGGGAGAGAGCTAGAGAGACTTGAGAGAGGGAGAGAGGGTAGGAGAGAGAGAGAGGTGAGATAGAGAGAAATAAAGTAAAGAGGGGAGGGGAGAGAGAGATGTGATAGAGATAAGTAGAGGCGTAATGAGGAAGGTAGATAGACTAAGAGAGGGAAAGAGAGAGGGAGAGAAAAAGAGGTATATAGGGGTAGGCTAGACAGAGAGAGGATGGAGGGATAGGTAAAGATGGATAGTTGAGATAGATAGAAGGAGAGAGATATAGGTAGAGAGAAGGTAAAGAGAGATAGAAAGAGGGGGAGGGAGGGAGAGATAGAGAGAGAAGAGAGGGAGGAGAGAGATAGAGAGATAATTAGAGAGGGAAAGAAGGTGGAGATATTGAGAGAGAGGAGGCAAGGAGGAAGAGAGAAATAGGTATAGAGGGACAACTAGGTAGAGAGAAGTATATATGAAAGGAGAGATATAGGGAGAGGTAGGGATGGAGAGAGAGGTGAGACAAAAATAGAGAGAGGTCTAGGTGGAGAGATGTGTGATGGAGCTGAAAAGTAGAGATATAAGGAGGAACGTGGAGAGATTGAGAGGGAAGGAGGGGGGAGAGAGAAAGGGATAAGTGAGACATAGAGAGGGAATGAGGGAAAGTGGGATAGAGAGATAATGGTGATTTAGAGAGGAGGGAGTAAGAAGGAAGGAGGGAAACTGGGAGAGAGGGAATGGTGATTTAGAGAGGAGGGGGTGATAGGTAGAGATAAAGATAATGGTGAGATAGAGAGGAGAGAGTGAGAGAGAAAGAGAGGGATGGAGAGATAGAGAGAGAGGTAGGTAGAGAAAGGGAGAGGAGAGAGGGAAAGAGGTAGGGAAGGAGGCATAACTGAGATAGAGAAGGATGGAGAGAGAGAGAGTGATGGAGGGAGAGGTATGTATAAAGAGGGAAATTGAGAGGAGAGATAAAGAGTACAAAGGGGAGGGAGAGGTAAGGAGATAGAGGTGTGTGTGTGAGTGAGAGAGAGAGAATGGTGAGATAGAGAAAAAGATCAATTGAGAGAGAAAGGGGGGGAGGGAGGGAGGGATTAGGGTTTAAGGGTTGAGGGTTGAGGGTTCAAGGATTAAGAGGGTTTAAGGGTTGAGGGATTAGGGTTTAAGGGTTGAGGATTGAGGGTTGTGGGATTAAGAGGGTACAGTGGTTGAGGGATTAGGGTTTAAGGGTTGAGGGATTAAGAGGGTATAGGGGTTGAGGGATTAGGGTTTAAGAGTTAAGGATTGAGGTTTGAGGGATTAAGAGGGTATAGGGGTTGAGGGATTAAGAGGGTATAGGGGTTGACCCTCTATCTTTCTCCTACTCTCACCCTCTCTCCCTCCATCTCTATGTCCCACTCTCCCCCTCTCTCCCTCCCACTCTCTCTTTCTCCCACTCTCCCTCACTCTCTCCCACTCTCTCTTTCTACCACTCTCCCCTTCTCCCACTCTCCCCCACTCTCTCCCACTATATATTTCTCCCACTCTCACCCTCTCTCCCTCCCTCTCTATCTCCCACTCTCCCTCTCTCTCCCTCCCACTCTCCTCCACTCTCTCCCACTTTCCCCTTCTCTCACTCTCACCCACTCTCTGCCACTCTATCTTTCTCCCACTCTCAACCTCTCTATCTTCCACTCTCCCCCTCTCTCCCTCCCATCTCTCTTTCTCCCACTCTCCCCCACTCTCTCCTCTCTTCTTTCTCCCACTCTCCCCCACTCTCTCTCCACTCTATCTTTCTCCCACTCTCACCCTCTCTCTCTCTCCCTCCCTATCTCCCACTCTCTCCCACTCTCTCAGTCTCCCACTCTCCACTTCTCCCACTCTCTCTTCTCCCACTCTCCCCCCTCTCTCTCCCACTCTCTTTCTCCCACCTCTTCTCCCTCTCCTTCTCCTCCACTCTCTTTCTCCACTCTCCCCTCTCTCCCTCCTCTCTATCTCCCCTCTCCCCTCTCCCCCACTCTCTCCCACTCTATCTTTCTCCCACTCTCACCATCTCTCCCTCCCTCTCTATCTCTCACTCTCTTGGTCTCTCACTCTCCGCTTCTCCCCTTCTCCCACTCTCTCCCACTCTCCCTCTCTCTCCCTCTCTATATACTAAGAAAACCAAATTTCACATAATGTGAGCGCATTTTTTACTCCACTAAAATGGTAAAAAACTCTATATAGCCGTGATTTGAAGGCCCACAATCTGCATATTCCCCTGGTTTTGCACGTGCTCCGACAAAAAATAGCTTTTTGATGATGTTGTGAAGTGTGCAAGAATATTTTTCACATTCCATCACCTTTTCCATGATATTTTTACCACCTTTGCATGAAATAGAAGAGTTTCCATGTTGAAAGACATGTAATACCAATTGAAGTTTGAATTCCATTGAAAACTGATATACAATTGAAGTGTAGAAGGGAACAAGCTTTTGAACAAGCCAAATTGTTGTGGAGTTTGAAGAAAGAAGAAGCTAAGGCTACATAATTCGGTTGAACTCCTCCATTTGAAATTTTGGTTTTTAAGGTATGTGAAGTCTTTACACATTTTCTTTCATTCTATTATGGCTTGCTTTCATTTTTGTTTGTCATTATAACCTTAGGTTGTCAATGCAAATTTTAAATTACCAAATTATATACACAATTACATACACTTGCCAATTACCATTTTACACTTTCCAATTATAGAAATTCAGAACCATTCACCAAAATTCATCCTTTAAGACAACTCCAAGCCTCTCCCATTCCTCTGAAGGGTCCAAACACCTTCCAATACCTTTGCACAAAACATTTGATTCATATACTCAAATTAGCATTAAGAGTTCCCAATTCCTTAAGGACCTTCAAAAAACCTTGAAAATAACTTATTACAATCAACTAGGTTCCTCAAAACATCAACCAATGATTATGTCATTCACAAGTTGTCTTAAATCTTCCATAATGGCACCATTGTTTACAAACACAAACTATAATTCTTAAGGCACAACCAAACCATTATTTGATTAATAAATCTTTGTTTGAGTTAGTACAACAAAAATGAAACCTTTTCGAAGTTTTCCCTTACACACAAACTTATTTCCTTTGTTCACTATCCACATTACTAGTAGCCAATCATCTACAAACTGTCACATGTATCTCCCAAACCATGCACACACTTCAAAATGTGATACTCATTTTTGATGCAGAGTTAGAGGGCCCAAAACCATTGAAGATGTCAACTTTCCTTCAAGAGCCATCTAAGAAGATTAAAAAGGCGTAATGGACCAATCCCAACACTCCTCCAAGCTGGACAACAAACAAAAACATTATTTCCCAAATTTCACCCTTGGAATCTAGTTACTATGCAAAACCAGTTTTGGGCCCTTAACTCCAAAACTTTCAAAAATACCAAGAAAATAAAAGAATGATTGTAGCACCAATTTCAGAGTTGCAAGACATACCTTAACCCATCACATGACTCCTTTGGGACAACACTAAGAAAACTGACCTTTTTCACTATTTTAGGCCTCCAAGTAGGCCAATTTTACAAAGGAGCTACCCTTAGATCTTCACACTAGACTTCCAAACCCAAAAATAGTCTTTAATTAGGTCTCAAAACAAGATAATTTCTAGGTCTTAGGACCTTACCCGCTCAACTAGGCTTCCAATACAAAACCCCCCATTTTTCAATGCAAGGAGGGAGGGTTTATAGAAACTCCTATACTCGGGCCTTCCTAGACCATTCCAAAGCGTCAAACATTTTCAAAATACCCTGCACAAGGTCAAAAGTTCATTACATAGACCACTCTTTCAACACTTTTTTTGGAACTAATATTCGTCTCATTACCATGGTACAGATAATATTGTTTGCCATGCCGAAGAAAAAGACAAAGAGGAAACTAACAGACGAAGAGAACAAAACCTTGAAAGAAAAGGAGAGAGTTCGGGTGGTGGCATATCGTGAAAAGAAGAAATTGGAAATGATTGATGAAAACAAACCGATTGTAGAGGAACCTCAACCATCAAAAAGAGAACAGGAATTGGAAGCACAACAAGCACAAATGTGAAAGCATCGTCGTAAGACATATTCAAATATCGTAGTTGGAGACACACCCTCTACGACAAGTGAATATGAAGGGACACCATTAAGCACAAGCGAATATGGAGGGACACCATCTAGCACAAGTGAATATGGATGGACACCATCTACTGCAAGTGAATATGGAGGGACACCATTTACCACAAGTGAATATTGTTGGACACCATCCAACACATCTCAAGTTGAGAGTACATCATCACTCAAAATTGACAAAGAAGGTATGCCATCATTCCCGTGTGAACCTCAAGGTATGTCTTCTTCTCCACCCTTGATTGAAGGTATGCAATCTAGCCCACCTCAATTAAATATTGATGAAATTCCTAACGTTGAGATGTATGTACCTAGGAGAACACCACCAAGAATTTTGCGTAGAAAGCCAAAGTATTTGATTAATATTGATGATGAGATTTTGCAGCACATGGAAGGTAAGATTTCAACATGCACTTGTAGAAGATATGCTAATAAGATCTGGGAATGATTCTTTGAAAGGAAAAATGAGATTGCAAGATGTCAACTATTTGTTGAAATGATGCGGGGTGTAAAGTATAAGAACATCATGAACTTTCTTGGGTTGAGAACATCGAATGCATCAAGTGAAGACACTATTGTGAAGAAAATAATGGATTTTTATGAGAGTGTGGGTAAGACCTCACGCTCAAAGGATAGTAATGTCACCCGACATGTCATTACATCGACTTTGGTAAGTTGTCAAACAAAGAGAGCTCTCCTAATTAAAAAGACTAGTGAAAAAATAGGAATTAGTAGAATTTTTTTATCAAGAGCCATTCAAAGGCGGCAAAGAATTGAGGGCAATGATACAAATGAATTATGGGCATTCTTGGGGAGACTGTCATGAAAAGATAAAGAATTTGTCGAAGCCTTGAGAACACTAATTGAAGAGTATTGGAAGAATAAAACAAGGCCATCTCTGAATCAAAGGGATGTGGTAAGAAGGAGAATCGGTAGTCGGAATCGTGAGCCACATCCAAAGCATTTTTTGGATATGACTCAAACCCAATTTTTTCAAAAATTTCAAAATGATTATCCTCAAATTAGTATTTCTCAAAGATTTTTTGAATTGATTAAACCTTTTTATGTCAAGATAAATCACACACGCACTACTTGTTGTTGTAGACTACATATTGAATTTTTTAACCATTACGATGTTTATCATTTTATATGTTTAGATTTGCATACTAATGATGTTTTGCAGGATTGTGGCATATAAGCCCCACCAAAATCTTCAAGAGAGTTCTTATCAAAAAATTTATGTGAAATAGAGGATGGACAGATATTCTATAGGACAACATGCTTGGATGGTTCATGCGAGCGTTGCGGTGGCTTCCAACGTATGCCAGTATGTCAACATATGGAAAGCACAGATGAGGTGGGACAAAAGCTAGTAGAGTTCGGGAAGTATAAAATAGTAGCATATGCTACAAAAGATGGGTCTCAAGCAAAAAGGTGTGATTTGGTTATTGAGAAGATTCTAGTGCACAAATTTATGACCACATTTCATGACAGTATATTGTTTGAGTATGCAATGCATACCCATAGAGCCTGATGGTTGGACACGCATTTCAAGCTATGCAAGGACACCTTTCTAGTTGGAAGCATAGTATCCGTGGTTTACTTTGCAGAGAAATACACTCTACAACCACAACATGAGGTGCAGTCACAGTATTACAACTCTACACAAGTTTCAATATTTGTGCACATAGCATTCATTCATGCATCTGATAGTAAAGATGAGCAAAGGAAGGTATTGAGGGAGTACCACTTTTACATTAGTGATGATCGCACACATTCTCCATATTTCATGCAAGGTTGCTTCCAGATGTTCTACAGTGGTTTGGCTCACAGGGGCATAGAATACAATCAACATATAATATGGTCTGATAATTGTGCAACACAGTTCAAGAACTCGTGCATGTTCTACTAGTTGTGCAGGATGCATGCCATTATAGGTGTTCAACATATGTGGAACTTTTGTGAGGCTAGACATTGAAAGGGGGAGCATGATGGTGCATGAGCATGTGTGAAAAGAGCATTAGCACGAGAAGAGTTAAAGTATAAAGACAGTGAAAAGTTAATAGATGCAAAATCAATCATCGAGTGGTGTAATGCTTTGATGGGTCCAGGTAATGAAGGTACATCTTCAGTTTGTAGATTTTTTTGGTTGATGGATGATACTAACTGTAGACATCCAAATTTGATCACTTCCATATGATCAAAATTGTCTACTTTATTCATCTATTTCATTAATAGTGATTAAATAATTTATTTAATCATTATTTCATTTTCTGCCTAAGGTTCCTAAAGTAGCTAATTAAATAAATTAAATACTTTACCTTACCCCCTTGTCTTCTCTTCTCTAAATTAAATAAACATGACAAATTATTTAATTTAATCATTTAACCCATTTGGATTAAAATAAATTTTTAATTCCTTTTTTCTCTCTCCTTGTCACATTCTCCATAACCCTCTCCTAATTCGGATTAAATTAATTAATCTATGATTAGGATGTGTACCACTTAATCAAGATTAAGTGTCACATCCTCCATAATCTCCCACTTGCCTCTAATCTCTCGTTAATTACCTTAATCATGTGTTTGCACAAACTTAATCAGAATCATTAACCACATTTGGCTTACCTTTTCTGGTCAACCTTCCCACTTACCATTTTTGGTATGGACTCCCTTCCCCATGTGAATTTTTAATTCACATTTATTCAACCAAGGTTCCCCTCTTCCCCATGTGAATTTTTAATTCACTTTTATCTTTCCAAGGTCTTCTCCATCCCCCATGCAAGATTCTAGAAGCCTTGACTTGTCACTTCACATGTGCCAAGGGCTTCTAGAACCTTGGACTTGTCACATCACCCACATGTGACAAATCTCCAGTTTTTTGGAAACACTCTCTTATCCACAAGATTCTTCCAATCATTGTGAATTTTAAATTCACTTTTATTCCTCCAAGGAATCTTCTCATCCCCCAAGATCCACCTCATCTCCACATCACTCCACCCTAGGACATCTCACCCTCCGCATGTCAAGATGTGAGGGCTTATGAGTCCTCAACTCACCATAGCCCTTCATCTTGATCTCTATTGGATCAATCCCAACCGTTGAATTCTCTAGAGAATTCAATTTGGCCTATAAATACCCCTTCAATTCCTTCATTTTAGGGGATCAAGTCTTTTGCAAATAAACTCTTGCAAAATTGCCATTCAATCTCTCATCTGTTTTAGCATCCATATTGCATCAATTCATCTTGCATTCACTTCATTTTCATTGCCATCCAAGGAGCACACAAGACTTCAACATCAAGGGACAACCAAGGAAGCAACAACATGAAGGTATAACAACAATTTATTTGTTTATCTTGCTTTCATATTGTTCATCTTCTTAGGCTAATCATTGAGGTGCCCTATTATCTTGTTGTTTCTTTTTATTGCACTATTAGTTTTATCTAACATCTCACATTTTAGGAAGCAACATTTTATTAGGATCACATTTTTGGCATGCCCGGTGGGACCCACAAAGGGGTCTCTCTCTCTTTCACGTTTTTTGTTGTTTTCTTGTTGAAGATTCAGGTCGCAGAAGGGCGAACTTGCCCTCCTGGACGTCGCAGAGGGGCGACCTTGCCCTCCTGGACGTCATAGAGGGGCGACCTTGCCCTCCTGGACGTCGCAGAGGGGCGACCTTGCCCTCTGTTTCTGACTATTTTCTGCAGAGGGGCGGCCTTGCCCTTTTAGGCTACTTTTGACTATTTTCTGTAGAGGGGTGGCCTTGCCCTTTTAGGCTACTTTTGACTGTTTTCTGCAGAGGGGCGACCTTTCCTTTTTAGGCTATTTCTGACTGTTTTCTATAGATGGGCGACCTTGCCTTTTTAGGCTATTTCTGACTGTTTTCTATAGAGGGGTGACCTTGCCCTTTTAGGCTACTTTTGACTGTTTTCTGTAGAGGGGCGGCCTTGCCCTTTTAGGCTACTTTTGACTATTTTCTGCAGAGGGGCGGCCTTTCCCTTTTAGGCTATTTCTGACTGTTTTCTGCAGAGGGGCGACCTTGCCCTTTTAGGCTACTTTTGACTATTTTCTGCAGAGGGGCGGCCTTGCCCTTTTAGGCTATTTCTAACTGTTTTCTGCAGAGAGGCGAATCTGCCCTTAACAACACATTCGGGAAGTCAGATTTGCTACACATCACAAAGAAGGGAGAAGATAAACAACTAACATTTCCTTGCAGGACCTTCCTTTTTATTCTGATTTTTAAAAGTCTTTCCTTGCTACTTTATCTAGGTACTTAGTATAAGTAGGGGAAAGTAATATTTGTTGTTTGTTGTGTCTGTTTTACTTATTTTACCCTAAGGGGGCATTAGTTTGTTTTCACCTTCCTCCTTTGCACGTTGTGCGGATCCGAAGGAGGTAGTTGGAAACAATTAGTGTCATCTTCTTAGCGGGACCTACTTGGGGATTTCATCACCCCAAGGGACGATCCCAACCACGCATACCAATGGGGTATATAAAGGGGGGAGAGCCAAAGCTGTACCTTAATCCAGTTACGTCGTAATTGGCAGAACGTCGAAGCTAGGGTGATACCTAACTAGACGTGAAGATTTGGTCCGAGCCTTTCAGTATCTCGCTAGGGCTCCCAACTCACGCTTGTGACGGACTGGTGTTCACGGTTGTGCCTCACATACCGAGCGTATATCGAGGACTCCCTAGAAACCTTGTTCATCCTAGAGTAAGACCTTTGCCGGCCATACCCGTTAAAACATTAATCATAGGATTGTGCTTGTCCAAAGTGTCTTTTTGTGAAGAACCAGTAAATTTTGGTAAGTCAAGTTGTCATTAAACCATTTTAAGTCCTTGCCAAAATCCCTTATACAAACCAAGTTCGAAGTTTTCACTGCAGAGGGGCGACCTTGCCCTCTGTTTTCAGCCATTTTCCGCAGAGGGGCGACCTTGCCCTCTGTTTTCAGCCATTTTCCACAGAGGGGCGACCTTGCCCTCTATTTTCAGCCATTTTCCGCAGAGGGGCGACCTTGCCCTCTGTTTCAGCCATTTTCTGCAGAAGTGCGAATACGCCCCCTGAACAGACAGTTTCACCCGTTTGATCATTTTGAATCTCCATTTGAATCCCCGAAACCTCCATTTGACCAATTCAAACACCCATTCGATCAATCCAAACCTTCATTTGTCCATTCCAAGCCCCTGTTCACCCCTCCCGACCATCTATCTATCCAAGTTGAATATCCGATTACCTGTTCTGAGTGGCCGTTTCCCTGTTCCGAGCATCCGTCAACATTTTTTGAAAATCAACGTTTCATCGACCAAACTACATAAGTGCTTCTTAGAACATCATTGGAGTCCATATCTATCCTTAAATCATCCATCCCAATCACCTAGACTTCATTTTTGAAATTTTTGATTTTTATGCCAAAACTTCCGGAGGCCATAACTTTTGACTCGGATGTGGGTTTTGGCTGCAATTTTACGGGTGGTTGCATTAGGAGATGGAATTTGGATTCCCAATAGACTACTAAGTCCATTGGATCCTCCTTCGACATGTTTTCAGAGCCTCAAGCTTTCATCTTGACCCTCAAAATCACAAATTAGTATTTATTTTTTTCAATTTTCTAGTTTTTAACGAACTGTTTCGTTAATAACTCTGAATGCATGTCTCATATTTCCGATGTTAGTTGGAAATTCATCCTATCTTAGTATTGGGTATTTTGTGGAAAAAAATGGACTCTCAAATGTATGCCTACAAAGTTTCCCAAAATGGCAAAATTTGACAATTTTTGAAAACTACCAAATTTGGCAAAAATCTGATTGTCAACACCTTACGTCCTCTAGTTGAAACCCATGATCTTGGTTTCAAATCAATTCTATCATATCCTCTGATCCAATCCCAATCTAAGCTCCAATCCAATTCTAATCTGAACGTTAATCCCATCATCCTAATCTGAGCTTTCATCCAATCCCCATATGAGCTTTCAATTCATCCCAGTTCTCTATCCATCATCTATTCTTTCCTTCTAATCTATATCCATCATGAATCTTTATCCCCCTCTCACACGACCAATAATAGTAGTCAAGGGGAATCCTAACTCCGTTGATGACGATAATGAAAATCTTGTTGATCATGAAGATTGTTATATAGATTCCCTTGATGCTATCATTGCTAGCAAGATCTCTCCAATCACCTCCCAAAATCCCACTACTTCTTCAAACTATCCCACCATGCCTTCATCCACATATAATAATGGTGCTGATGCTACCCTTGACAAGGGATATCCAACATCCTCACCATCGACATATTCATCATGTCCTCCCTTTCAACCTCTATCCTATCCAACATCCACTTCCTCTTATCCTCATCATCATCAATCCCAATACCTCTACCTCAATCCCACATCCCAATCTTCTCATCCTAATCCAACACCTTCCTATCACAATCTACCATCCCAATATTCCTCCTATCCTCATCCACCATCTCAATTCTCTTATCCTAATCTACCATCTATATCCTCCTACGCCAACCCACCATACATGCCCTCCTACAATGGTTCACCACCTCAATCTTCTAATCCAACATCCACATCTTCCTATCACAATCCCCCATCCCCATACCCCTACATTAATTCCACATCTCCCCATTCTAATCCTTCATCTACATCTTCCTACTATCACTCCCCATCCCAATCTAATCCAACATCCACATCTTCCTATATCACTCTCCCTTTCACCGCATTATATCTTAATCCTCCATCTCCTCCTAGTCCTTCATCTAATCCTAATCCTCCATCCATTTCCATCCCTTCATCTAATCCTAATCCTAATCCTCCATCTAATCCTAATCCTCCACCCATTTCCATCCCTTCATCTAATCCTAATCCTCCACCCATTTCCATCCCTTCATCTAATCCTAATCCTCCATCTCCTCCTAGTCCTACATCCAATCCCATCCCTTCATCTAATCCTAATCCTCCATCCATTTCCATCCCTTCATCTAATCCTAATCCTCCATCTCCTCCTAGTTCTACATCCAATCCCATCCCTTCATCTAATCCTAATCCTCCATCCATTTCCAATCCCTTCATCTAATCCTAATCCTCCATCCATTTCCATCCCTTCATCTAATCCTAATCCTCCATCTCCTCCTAGTCCTACATCCAATCCCATCCCTTCATCTAATCCTAATCCTCCATCCATTTCCATCCCTTCATCTAATCCTAATCCTCCATCTCCTCCTAGTCCTACATCCAATCCCATCCCTTCATCTAATTCTAATCCTCCTAGTCCTCCATCCAATCCTATCCCTTCATCTAATTCTAATCCTCCATATCCTCCTAGTACTCCATCCAATCCTATCCCTTCATCTAATTCTAATCCTCCATCTCCTCCTAGTCCTCCATCCAATCCCATCCCCATGTCTAATCCTAATCCTCCAATCCCCAATCCTCATCCTCCATCCCTTCCAAATGTTTCCCAAGGACTCATGCAAGAAGAGACACCATGCCCTCCCACTTTATCATGTACTATCACTAGTGATGAGGCCCTCTTCCATCCTACACCTATCCCTCTCATCACCCTTCCTACCACCATCCAAACGATTGAGCTGGTCAAACCCATCGAATCCATTGAATCCCCATATTCTACTACTAGATCCACCAAATCCATTGAAGACATCCAATCCCCTCCCCCTAGTCCTAATATTCACAAACTTCAATCCAATGACCTTCATGAATCCTCCATCCTCCTATCTCCCCCAATTGAGGAGTCCCTCCAACACTCTTCCATCATCATACATCCCACACAAGATGAGTCATGCCAAGAGCTTGATCCAAAGCATACAAGCATATCCCCTCCTCCCAATCAAGATCACTCCATCCCATCTACTCCATCTCAAGAACATAGTCTTCCATCCATTTCATCTCATGATCCATACCCTCAACCAAGTCCTATCCTCCCATCCACCCCATCTCAAGATCACGCTATCTCCTCCACTCCATCCCATGATCCCATTTGCCTTCAAGATCCAATCACTCCATCTCAAGAGCCCTTATCATCCACTACCTCTCATGATCCCTTATCACTCATTCCTCCTAATGTTGCTATCCCCTTATCCCCATCACATGATCCTTCATCGCCATCTAGTCTTACCATCCCAATGCCACTTTTGTATCACCTTGGTAATATTACATGTGTCCATGGTGGTCTTCTTGCAGAAGAAAAACAATGTCTATGCACCACCTTTCCTCTTTCACCTAATAATGCAATTGCATCATTCTTCCAAGAGAATAAGCATCCTACCATAAATCACATGCTACAAAATATAAAATATCAAGGAAAAGGTTTAGGCCTTCATGAGAAAGGTACTTTAGAGCCCATCCAAGTCAAAGAACATCCAGGCACACATGGTCTTGGATATATCTCCCAAAACCCGCACTCTAAAGATGTTGGTACAACCTCCGTACATCCTAAACGATCCTCTTCTAAAGGCACAAGAGGTACTTTCCATCGCTCTACCAAGACATATGCCGCCATCCCCCCTCCTCCATCATACTACCTACAAACAACTATCCATCTTCCTCCCTCATCCTCTAAATCCATTTTGGGTCCTTATGTCCCTCTATCCATCATTGCTCATCCTTCATCTACTATGGGTTCTTATATCCCTCCATCAAAACCCACACATCCTCCATATACACAGTCTATTTTGGGTCCTTACATCCCAAAATCACCCCCTCCATCTTATCCTATTCATCCACCTCCTCTCCCTCATACACCACATAAAAATCCTTCCTTCATAACTCCTAATCAAGATCAACAAAGGCACATACCTACACATAGTCCCTCTAACCCTACCTCCATCGCTCCACATCATTCATCTCTTCACATCTATCCCCTTGCTACTAAAAGCACTTTGGATGCCAAAGCAAAAATGTATAAATCCAAATGTCCATGTGAATCTAAAGCTCCTCATGTCCCCTTCAAAAGACATGTTGAAGAACAGAAAAATCGAGTCCAAAATCCAAATCAATCAAAAAGGCCACAAAGGCCCACCAAAGCAAACATAAAAACCATATGGATCCCAAAGAAAAAAGGTGCCATACCTTCAATTGAAAAGTCCATAACGACATCCAAATTTGCTATTCCCCCACAAAATCATTCACCTCCTCCATCTCCTAAATCTATTTTGGGTCCCTACATCCCAAAAATCACTATCCCAACTCCTCCATTATCGCCACCCTCTCCATCTATTCATCCACCTATCTTTTCGCATCCACCATCACATGTGCCAATGTTGGTCCTAAACACCTTCCCCCATCATACGTCCACTCCATCATTCCATCCATACACTTTCCAACATCCCATCCACTATCCCCTCTATCCCCCCCATCAAATTCCTTTAATCCATCCTCTTGCACAAACCATTCAGTCTAATAGGGTTGTACCAACATCCGCTGGCCACTTCAAACATGGGCTCTTATTACCTCATATGGAACTTGATGCGCGAGTCCTTCATCCCTATCCTTATCAATTTTCCTCTAAAAATCCGCATATCCATATCCCTATCTTTATCCATCTTCGTCCACATCCTACTCCAAAAAAGAGCTAAAAAATAAAAAAAATACAAAAAACAAAAAAATAATAAAGAGAAAATCATTCGTCCAATGGTGAAAACTTGGCAATACACAAGCGCCTTGGATACGTACCATGATGAAAACTTGGCAAACAAGCATCATGCGTAAATTCCCCATCTCGTCTCCTTCCACGATTGGGGGCAACATCCACTTACGCATTCCTTTCCTCCATCTCCTACATCTGCCTATCTTATGCATCCTATCCATCCTATCCATTTATCCCACTCCCTCCATCTTCCTTGCGATCTTGATAAATGTAGGAGCAAACCTATATACATGCTTTGGACACCTCTTGGCATAAATTCCCATCCATACACTATCATATTCCTTATCCACCTCTATCTATCTTCCATTGCCCATCTCACTCCCTTATCCACCCATCTTGCTATCCCTATTGCCTCGTCATGCATGACACATATAGAGTGGGGGAATCTCCTTATTTGCAATTGGGTCCTTGGAGACATCGTCCATCCATTCCGCCAGGTAATCTTCTCCATCTCCCCATCCTCTCATCCCATTGTCCTTTTCATCCTTTCATCCTTATCTCCCCATTCATCTATCTAAACATCCAATCCATCTCCCTATCCTTATATTCCTATCCACAAGTCCTTTTCCATATTTTCATCCTTATCTCCCCATTCATCTATCTAAACATCCAATCCATCTCCCAATCCTTATCTTCCTATCCTCGCATATTTCTATCTCCCATCTTTATCAATCCATCCATTTTCCTCCCATCTCATAATCCCTTGTCATTGGTCTCTAGCTATAGGCTACCCTCATGCAATCCAATGACTTGATACCTCACTATCATCATTCCTATGTATTTCTCACATCTTTCCAATATTCATCACTCATCTATCCATCATCTATCCACCTATCCTAGCATCTTTCTATCTCCCATCTTTATCAATCCATCCATTTTCCTTCCATCTCATAATCCCTTGTCATTGGTCTCTAGCTATCGGCTACCCCCATGCAATTCAATGTCATGCTATCTCACTATCATCGTTCCTATCTATTTCTCACATATTTACCATATCACCTCAATCTTCATCTCGTCTATCCACCTATCCTAGCATCTTCTTATCCATCCATCCATTTCCCTCTATTATCCCTTGTCATTGGTAACTAGCTCTAGGCTACCCACATGCAACCCAATGCCATTCACATCATCATTCATCCCTCCTATCTATTCACCACATCTTTCTCACATCTTCATCACTCATCTATCCATCGTCTCACCTCTTAAATTCATATTCTAATGATCTGAATTACCTATCCCATCCTTGAGCTTCACATCCTACATATCTTACACATATCAACCATCGTTCTATCCAATCCTGCGGCCTATCCTGGCTCATCATATCCACTCCATCATTTTATCCATTTATCTTGGTCATCTCATCATCCCTTATCCATTTTTTGTCGTCTGTCTTTGGTCGAACTACATTGCCCCTGCGCTTTCACGTAGGCAAGGTCGATCATTTGATCCACCCTCGGGGTTATGTCTTTTGTCTGTCTTGTCCTCTTCCATCGTATGTCTTTGGCCTTGTGTCGAACTACGTGACCCCTGCGATTTCACGTAGACAAGGTCAATCATTTGATCCGCCCCCTTGGGCATTTGCCCATCTGGTCTTTGTCATCCATCGAGGTCTTCATTTTCCTCTTTCCGCTTTTATCCATGGTCTTTTCCTGAACTACGAGGGCTCTACGCTTTCATGTAGGCAAGGTTGATCTTTGATCAACCCTCGAGCCCCTAGGTCTTTAGGGTGTGTTAGTCCTATTGTCTTGTCGTCTTGTCATCTTGTCGTGTCATCAAGTATGTCCCTATCCTAGCTGGTGCTTACAAACAACAGTCATCTGTATCACAAGATCCAACCGGTTTCTGGTATCCTATGTCATATCGATCTTTTAGTTTACTCTCCATCATCGGTCTCAACAGGATGTATCCTTCCTAACAGACCTCATCAACCCCATCCATCATCTTGATCCTATGGCAAAGGACGTTTCAAACTTGATTGTGATCTTTTGATGCTTTTGGATTTTGTTTATCATTTGAGCTCCCTATCATCACTTGTCATGGTCACCTTGATCCATCATATCATGGTGTGCTTTGACTAGTAAACATAGGGGCGTATCTTGATCTTTTTCTTTGTTTTTGTCTTCTTGGTTGTCCCACGTAGTACCCACCAAGATCCCTGAGGTCTTGTGTTACGCTGGGGCATCTTTTTGTGCTTGTGGTTATTTCACTACCTGGCCCAACCAAAGTCATCGCGATTTTGGGGTATTGGAATAGCCTTCTTGTCTGTTGTGTTTGTTTTATGCATTGAACACTAATCCGTCTTGGTTTACATACCCTGACACCCGATGTCTTATGCTATAGCGAAAATCAGTGCTCTACGGATGGCAAATTGCATTCATGTCACATTTCATCTCATTGCATATTCCTCATTCATTCAATTCTTCTTCCTCCCATCTCCCCTCTCTTTCTTTAATTTGCTCTCCCTCTTTTTCGTTGTCTTCCCTTCCCCCTCCCCTTGCGGTGGGGCGAACATGCCCGCTGCCCGTCGGGGCAAACCCGCCCTTGTAGCGGGGCAACCCCGCCTGCGGCCCGCCGGGGCTGATCTGCCCCCTGCGGCGGCCCGTGACCCGGTAAAGGCGGATCGCCCATCTTGTGGCTGACCCACATGCACAATTGTTTCAGCCCCTCGGTAGGCCGCTTGACCGGAAGACCTCGCTGCCGTGGCCGGAAGGTGATACCGCCCTCGACCCGGTGAGGATCGTATCGGTGTTAAGCCCCTCGATGACCGTTTTCTTCTTAATGCCATAAATTTTAAGACAATTTTTTTTTAATTCCGTCTTCTACCCATTTTTTAATTTTTTCCCGTCCACAAAACCCATGTTTTACATTTTTGATAAAACATTTAAAATGCATTAATAGGGCATTTTGTTGCCTTTCCTTCTATTTGAAAAGGTATTTTTACCTTTTATTTACCGTTTTATTCCTCTAATTAATCCCTTCTCTTCCCGGGGCTGCCATTTGCACTCCGTTTGTCCGATTGACTTCATTCAAAAGGCAAACTTGCCTAATTTTTTGCCCTCTTTCCAACTATACCATCCGTTTCTTCCTATCAATAAGTCACCCGGGACCCCTTTCTTTTCCCCCGTCGCCCTCTCGAGGGGGCATACCTACCCTTCACATTTACCATTTTTTCTAACTATAATCAACACCTTCCATGATTGGGGCATCTTCATCCATTCCTCATTAATTGAACGACTCAAATCCTCTTCCCCATGCTGGGGCATCCTCTTTTAGTCACTTCTTCTGGTCATCTGCACTTTCTTTTCTTCGAAGCACTGTTATTCTAACGATACTTCGAAGAGGGGAAAAATGTAGACATCCAAATTTGATCACTTCCATATGATCAAAATTTTCTACTTTATTCATCTATTTCATTAATAGTGATTAAATAATTTATTTAATCATTATTTCATTTTCTGCCTAAGGTTCCTAAAGTAGCTAATTAAATAAATTAAATACTTTACCTTACCCCCTTGTCTTCTCTTCTCTAAATTAAATAAACATGACAAATTATTTAATTTAATCATTTGGATTAAAATCAATTTTTGATTCCTCTTTTCTCTCTCCTTGTCACATTCTCCATAACCCTCTCCTAATCCAGATTAAATTAATTAATCTGTGATTAGGATGTGCACCACTTAATCAAGATTAAGTGTCACATCCTCCATAATCTCCCACTTGCCTCTAATCTCTCATTAATTACCTTAATCATGTGTTTGCACAACCTTAATCATAATCATTAGCCACATTTGGCTTACCTTTTTTGGTCAACCTTCCCACTTACCATTTTTGATATGGACTCCCTTCCCCATGTGAATTTTTAATTCACATTTATTCTACCAAAGTTCCTCTCTTCCCCATGTGAATTTTTAATTCATTTTTATCCTTCCACGGTCTTTCCCATCCCTATGCAAGATTCTAGAAGCCTTGCCTTGTCACTTCACATGTGCCAAGGGCTTCTAGAACCTTGGACTTGTCACATCTCCCACATGTGACAAATCTCCAGCTTTTTGGAGATCTCCTTTTATCCAATGAATCTTTCATTAAATGTAAAATTTTAATTTACATTTATTCTTCCCACACATTTCCCCTTTTCCCATGGAGATTTTTGAGGAATTCTAAAATTCCTCAAAAGTCTCTTTCATCCTCATTTGGGGACAAGAAGTTCCTTTTTGAGGAAATCTTCTCATCCCCCAAGGTACCTCAAAGGTACTTGTCCTTCATCCACCTCATGTCCTTCCCTTCCACCTCTTGTCCTTCTCTTCCACCTCATTTCCACATCACTCCACCCTCTACATGTCACCTTCCATATGTCAAGATGTGAGGGCTTGTGAGTCCTCAACTCACCATAGCCCTTCATCTTGATCTTTGTTGGATCGATCCCAACCGTTGAATTCTCTAGAGAATTCAATTTGGCCTATAAATACCCCTTCAATTCCTTCATTTTGGGGGATCAAGTCTTTTGCAAATAAACTCTTGCAAAATTTTCATTCAATCTCTCATCCATTTTAGCACCAATATTGCATCAATTCATCTTGCATCCACTTCATTTTCATTGCCATCCAAGGAGCACACAAGACTTCAACATCAAGGGCCAACCAAGGAAGCAACAACATGAAGGTATAACAACAATTTACTTGTTTATCTTGCTTTCATATTGTTCATCTTCTTAGGCTAATCATTGAGGTGCCCTATTATCTTGTTGTTTCTTTTTATTGCACTATTAGTTTTATCTAACATCTCACATTTTAGGAAGCAGCATTTTATTAGGATCACACTAACATTGCACCATATGAAGACTGTTGTACACTAATAGTTTCAAGTGAGGTACACTCTTTCCTTAGCTCAAATACAGGTTCATGGAGTATCGATACATGAAAGATGACATGCTTTTGTTCTTCATGTACAATGCAAGACTGCAATGATTGTGAGTTAGGGGAGTGGGTTAACAAATGGTTCACAAGTTATCTTAGCCCACTTCACACGTATCGCCCTCTGAAGAAATTGGAACTGACATAGATGGAATCATCGATCAACTTTAACCACATATTAGATCTAGTTCAACGAGGTGATATATCTACTTTCTTAGTTGTTGAAATTCCATATCGTTAGATCTTACTTTGTACTGTATTTGTAATGTTCACAAATTTCAAGAGATTTTTTGCACATATCAATACAGGGCATGTTTATGCAGTTATTGCAGATGAAGACAATGAAGAGGGAACAAACTATTACTTGTGTTGTTGTGTTGAGACCAAAAATAAATTGGAGGCCCCAATTATAGATGGAGAAAACATCAAATACCCTACAGGTTCAGTTGTGGTTACTGGAACATGGCTTAGAAGGTACCCACATTCGAGTGTTAAACATTGGCTTTCAGGACTTTGACATGCATCATAAGATTCTTCATTACTCGAACCTTGTCATGGCATCCAATGTTTTTTTGACCAAATATGGGGGTAGACCTTTGAACAAGATGTTATGGAAGGTCCGTGAGTCTGACCATGAGGCAATACTTGACACAATAAAGAGTAGAGTAGACCTGAATGGTTCGTTGGATTAATTTGTAAGTATATGCACATTGGTTCTTATTAATTTATACTTGTATGCACATTAATTTGTTTGATTCCAATGCTATCATCTTCTTTTACAGTGATTGGTGTCCCCTTGCAAAAAATGTAGATATATGAGCCATCCAAGAGAATGCCAACCAAAAAAGCAATGCAACATCCTTATTTTGATGCCTGCATGCAACATTTGTAAGTGCCTTCCATCTATTTTTATTTCATTTCCATTTTGCATGCTTTTTATTTTTCTCTTTTACTTTGCGTATTTGTAAGTAAACTACTAAGGGTTGATTGATCTTTCGTTGCAGAAAATGTTGATTTAAGAGCCATCAAAGAGAATCTCAGCCAAAAATGAAATGCAACATACTTATTTTGATGATTTTGACAAATCTCAATTTTGATTTCAAGCCATTATAAGAGAGCATGTGAAGCTTAGTGAGGGAATCTGAAGTTACTCATTTGAAATTAACCTCATAATGAACACCTATGATGTAGACATTTAAAGAGAATTTTGAATGTATGAGTGACATTGTAAAAGATCTAAGAGAACGAAATACCAGAGGCATTGTAATAAGATTTAATTACATAATGAGATATACTCAAATATTGTAAGGTTGGAGTTCATGTTTGGTGTAGTAGCAACTTATTCTGTAAATGCCTTGAGTAGGAAAATTTGCAAACTTTGAATTTTGAAATGTAAACAATGTGAAAAAGGTCATATAAAGGTCATGTAAACAATTTGTACACATTTTTCTGCAACTCGTGTGACCAAGTGGACTGTTCCAACACATTCGAATGGGTATGTTTATGCTAGGCATGGTCCTCTTTCGCACCGAAACACGTAGAATCGCTCTGAGCTATGTTCCACTAGATCTATCCTTTAAGGGTCCAAAATGCAAAATGATTGCAAACTTCAGCATGCTATTACTCGAATACCGTGACACCTAGAAACTTATCATCTGATCCTACAGAAAGGTGTTGGGCCCATCTAGAAAAACCTCTCTCGATTTTGGCTATCTTGGACTGGTTTTCTCGTGGCGGCGAATTTTCACTTGATGGAAAAAGCATCAAATGCAAGCAGTGCAAAGTTGCAAAGTGGTGCAACTTCTGTTTTGCAACTTTTGTGACCAAGCGGATAGTTCCAACACATTTGAATATGTATTTTTACACTAGGCATGGTCCTCTTTCGCACCAAAACATGTGGAATCGCTTCGAGCTATGTTCCACTGGATCGATCCCTTAAGGGTCCAAAGTGCAAAATAGCTGAAAACTTCAGCATGCTATTAATTGGATACCATGACACTTAGAAACTTCTTGTCTAATCCTATAGAAAGGAATTGGACCTCTCTAGAAAAACCTCTCTCGGTTTTTTCTATCTTGGAGTGGTTTTCTCGTGGTAGCGGATTTTCACTTGATGGAAAAAGTGTCAAATTCAAGTTGTGCAAAGTTGCAAAGTAGTGCAAATTTCGCTTTGCAACTTGTGTGATCAAGCAGACTATTCCAACACATTTGAATAGGTATTTTTATGCTAACCATGGTCTTCTTTTGCACTGAAACATGTGGAATCGCTCTAAGCTATGTTCCACCAGATCGATCCCTTAAGGGTCCAAAGTGCAAAATGACTGCAAAATTCAACATGCTAGTACTTGGATACCATGACACTTAGAAACTTCTCATCTAATCCTACAGAAAGGCATTGGGCCCCTCTACAAAAACCTCTCTCGGTTTTGGCTATCTTGGAGTGGTTTTCTCGTGGTGGCGGATTTTCACTTGATGGAAAAAGTGTCAAATTCAAGCAGTGCAAAGTTGCAAAGTGGTGCAACTTTCGCTTTGCAACTCGTGTGACCAAACTAACTGCTCCAACACATCTGAATAGGTATTTTTACATTAGGCATGGTCTTTTTTTGCACCGAAACACGTAGAATCATTCCGAGCTATGTTCAACTGGATCCATCCCTTAAGGGTCCAAAGTGCAAAATGGCTACAAACTTCAGCATGCTAGTACTCGGATACCGTGACACTTAGAAACTTCTCATCTAATCCTACAGAAAGATGTTGGGCCCCTCTAGAAAAACCTCTCTCGATTTTGGCTATCTTGGAGTGGTTTTCTCATGGTGGTGGATTTTTAGTTGATGGAAAAAGTGTCAAATTCAAGCAGTGCAAAGCTGTAAAGTGGTGCAACTTTCGCTCTACAACTCGTGTGACCAAAATAACTGCTCCAACGCATCCTAATAGGTATGTTTACGCTAGGCATGGTATTTTTTCCCATTGAAACACGTGGAATCGCTTCAAGCTACGTTCAACCAGAACGATCCCTTAAGGGTCCAAAGTACAAAATGGCTGCAAACTTCAACATGCTAGTACTTGTATACTGTGACACTTAGAAACTTCTCATCTGATCCTCCACAAAGGCGTTGGGCCCATCTAGAAAAACCTCTCTCGGTTTTGGCTATCTTGGAGTGGTTTTCTCGTGGCGGCGGATTTTCACTTGATGGAAAAAGTGTCAAATTCAAGCAATGCAAAGTTGCAAAGTGGTGCAACTTTCGCTCTGCAACTCGTGTGACCAAACTAACTGCTCCAACGCATCTGAATATGTATGTTTACGCTAGGCATAGTCTTTTTTTGCACTAAAACACGTGGAATCGCTCTGAGCTACGTTCAACCGAAATGATCCCTTAAGGGTCCAAAGTGCAAAATGGCTGCAAACTTCAACATGCTATTACTCAGATGTCGTGATGCTTAGAAACTTCTCGTCTGATCCAATAGGATCATGTTGAGCCTATCTACAAAAATCTCTCCCAGTTTTGGCTATCTTGGAGTGGTTTTCCAGTGGTGGCGGATTTTCACTTGATGGAAAAAGCATCAAATGTAAGCAGTGCAAAGTTACAAAGTGGCACAACTTTCGTTCTGCAACTTGTGTGACCAAATGGACTGTTCCAACATGTCCAAATAGGTATGTTTACACTAGGCATGGTCCCTTTTTGCACCAAAACACGTGGAATCGCTCCGAGCTATGTTCCACCAGATTGATCCCTTAGGTTGGAGGAGTCTTAAGTTGCAAATTTGTAAGTTGCTTAAAGAAAAAAATTTGAAATGATATTGAATGGCCCACTTAGCACTCATTGCATCTAAGTGCTGCTCACAGAGGTGAGGCACTAGGCCTTCCTGGGAGGTCACCCATTCTAGTATACTCCAGCTCAAGTGCTTAACCACAAAGTTTTTTCCCTGAGGTTAAGCCCACTTAGCTTGCAACCCCATTTGCAAAACCTTTAGCAAGTGTTGTGCCTTATGAAACATTCATTATAGAGCCACTTTAGCTCATCAATTGATAAGTAGGAGGTATTTTCTACAATCTGTTAAATTGTGATATTGCTATTAGGATTCCATTGAGTAATCATTTGTAGTATTAGATATAGCTCTAGCTTCTACAGTATTGCACATGATTGCAGATAGTTTCAAAGATCTAGATAACATCAATAGTTCACATTACTCAAGAAGGATGAACATCTTAAAGACATTTGTGGAAATCAGGACAAGTAACCTTCTTGTGGACTTAGGGTTGCAATATTTGATCTACAAAATGTTCCACCATTTATTCAGTAGGATCAAAAACACACATAATGAAGGTGTGTTTGTAGCCATGAAAGATTATGGTTTGAACTATCCAGGAGAGTGATGTTTTATCTCGACCAACCATATCTATACCATGGTTTGTTTGGAAACAAGGATGGGTTATCTCTTCATTGGCATATACATTATTCCTCGATGTGTTCACACTAGTGTTACAAAACTAGGACTCGCCTAAGATGTGACAAGCCATTTTTTGACTTGGACTCGGGCTCGGAGCCCAAACTCGACAAATAGAAAAACCTAAGAAATTCAAAGATTTGTAAGGATTTAAAACTTGTTTCATGCACCCTTTAATAAATAAACCTTAAAGACACAATAGCATCATCAAATAGAAATTACTATGATCCCATACACAAACATACATCAATCACATAAGTATAAGCACAAAATTTAGCTGAAGGAAATAACACATTTAGATATATAAATATTGTGATATTGCTATCAGGATTCAATCATGTAGTTTTACAAGTCAAACTCATTGACCCATGATTCATCAGTAGTGGTTCACAAGAACCCATCTCTCATGATAATGAATGGTTCATAAGGAGGAAGATAAATCTTCATACATTTCTTCTATCATAAATGAGATAAGTGCTTGGTTTCATGAAGGTCATGAGACAACCATTAATGGGGAGTGGATACATGAAGAACTGATGGAGAATGATAATGGCTTCAGACTTGCTATAAAGGGAAAAAAAAATCATTTCAATGATGCAAGAGGTTTTTGGTTTCACTACCAAAATGAGCCTACGAAGAATGCATGTGAAACTCCTTTTGACCTTGAGGGTGTACTTACTCCATCTCAAGGATCATGCATTGAGGATGACATAGATCAATGCTAGGGCTAACCAATTAATAATTATACATGTGAATAAGTCAAACATGTACATGTCAATAAGGGAAATACAAGTACTCAAAAACACGAAGCCTCAAAAAGTATGCACATGAATACATAATATACACAAATTAAAACAAAGTATATGCACGAATACAAGGTATATGCATGAAAACATGTAAGCCACAAAGTATACACTCGAATGCACGTAAGTCACAAAGTATACACGTAAGTTGTAAAGTATGCACTTGAATACACGTAACTCATATCTATTGAACCATCAATTTAGAATGCAAATATGGACAGGCATTGATAAAAGATATTTGTATTTACCAAATAGTCATGTAGGCATACATCAATATATGTCGATATAGGTATGAAATGTATGTACAAAACAACCATATAGGCTTACGAGAATGTCATATAGGCATACAATTTCAAATATGTCCAATAAAAAATATGTACAAAATTGCCATGCAAGCATACAACAAAGGACTCTGGAATCAAAAGTCATTGCTCTCCATGCCCTAGAAATAAAATCTTTCCCTTTCCTTTTCACTCAGATGGTGATAGGTTTGTCACTCGCTTTTGCTGCGCTCATGGACTGCTCCTGCTGCTCCTCCTAGGGTTTAATTCATGGTGAAGTTTTAACTGTTACAATAAGAAGTAAAGACAAATATATAGAAATTACATTATAAAAAATGATATATTTGAAAAAATAATCACTTACAGCCATCTCACAATCTCTCTCCACAAGGGAAATATTCTCACACCCATGCTCAGGCGTGCTCAAGCCCTGCATAAACCATATAAATAGAAATTAAACTACGTGAATCAATAATGGTTTGAGTTTTCACTAACTAACATCTATAACAACAAATGTAAATGTAAATTTACTAATTTGGCTCATACCTCTTTTGTTAGAGCCATTGAGGATTGTATAGCAGATGTCAGACCAATATCCATTGCCCTCATCACATTCGGAGGTGTATTATCTCGCAACAACTGAAAATAAAACAAAAAATTATTCAACGTAATCAACGATGTGCATGCATTAACTACACAAATCTATTAAGTACTTGATTCATTAATTAAACTTTTTATTCTATTACCTGCGTGAAGGTTTGAGTAAATCCACCACCACTGGGATGTGTTCCATCAAAACCTCCAATATTAGTCTGTTCAACATCCAAAATTGCATATTAAATTACCATTCGTAAAACAATGCCATTAACATGCAATAAATTTATAATTGTTTACTAGTTACATACCCTAGTGATAGGTGTACTACAGAAATATGTTGGTGGGG
>CM021103.1:459744947-459828976 GCA_007115665.2 Sequoiadendron giganteum | reverse complement strand
AAATAGCCATGCAACAATAGTATATCAGCATGCTCAACATGCTTACCTTCCACCCACCCCTGCTCAACCTTCATATCAACATTCATATGTCCAAAATCAACCTCAAGAAACATCTCTGATGCCAAATTAGTTCAAACACTCTCCTAATCACCTCCAAGATTTGAAGGTTAGGGATATGAAGAATAGCATGAATGAAATCAAGGACACATTGTTAGACTTCACAAAGTAGGTAGAAGGGATCAAGAGGGAGCAAGAGTATGATCGACAATAGGAAGAGATGGATTATTAGGCCTATCTCTATGAGAAAGATTTGTTGATACAAAGGAGACAATATGAAGAAGATCTTGCAAGGGAGGTTGCAGCCAAAGAAGAACAAATAAAACACTTGCTTGCACAAGTATAAATGTATAAAATCCAATTGGCCCCTTGCATTCCTAGTTTCAAAATGCCAAATATTTCTAAGGCCTTTCCTCTCATACCAATCCAAAACGAAGAAAAGGAAAAGGTTGTATAATCTAAGCTAATTAAATTTCCAAGTTTCACAAGCCTTCATCCTTTGTAAGCCGAGGAAAGTAATCAAGTACATCCTAGTGTAGTTACAAAGCAACCCATTGATCATGATAGCTCACTCATCATGGAGAAGATGAAAAATATAAATCCACTACATTTAGTTGTAGAGTATTACCGATTAGAGCATAAAAATATTGAATAAGAGAAAGAGGTTATAGAGTCCAAACCAATCAAAATTCCAAGTTTTAGGAGTGCTCCTTCAATACGACGTCCAATTCATAGCCAAGAGCAGTCCATAATACCTCATGATGAACTTAGCAATGAGCATATTTATCCTACTTCAAAAACTGAAGGTTCTTGCAGTCCCTTTTGTGCCACCAAATTAAAAAAAATAGATGTAGAGCAAGAGGTTGCTACTATTTGTACCATCTTCTCAACTAAATATGAGAATGATACATGTGCAGAGAAGAATGAAGATCAATTTGAACAACATAATATTGACAGCCATTTTGATGTATCTAGCTAGTACCATGATGAAGAAGATCTAGGAAGTTTGTCAAAAGAAGAGAGCCCTATTTGCAAAGAAGATCATGTTCTCCATGGATGTGAAACATCTAATTTATTTTTAGAACTCCCTTTGTGCTACATTGAAGAGGCTAGCAAGGATGAGATTGAGGCCTCAATTCAGCTAGAAGAGAAAAATAATAGTTATGTTTTTGAGGCTAACCAACTTGTTTTGCATAAAGATAAGGCTAACTATCGGGTTGAGCAAGTAACCAAAACATAACCTATGCTTCAAACTGAAGGTCTTGGTGTTCCTACGAGCATTCAGGAGAGCTTTCATAGAGATGAGGAAAGTACTCCTATATAGAAAAATAAAGAAAATTTTGAAGATGGCTCTTTTTAGGATGATTTGGAAGACTTTTGTGCAAGTTTTGATGTAAAATTAGCTCCTATAAATGAAGAAAAACATGAGCTGGTTGAGTGCAAGGAGGCAATATTTTTTCCAAAGGGGATACAATAAGCGTTAGATCAACCTGAGCAACTGGTTCTTGAAGAGGTAAATCATGAAGACCAAGCTAAGGTAGCTTGTTTTGATTCCTTTTCAAGAGGTTGTCCTATTAGATTCTTTGCTAGGATGGAGCCCCAAGTTCAAGATAACCAACCAAGGCATTCTCTTTCACCTATCCACCATATATTAGATGTACAGGATGAAGTGTATGTTTTATTTTTTGAAGAAAAGGGGGAGCTTGCAAACATGTAAATGGTTTTTCTTTCTGGCTTATATCTTCTTGTTACTGCCATGCATGGAAAATGCCAAAACATCATGAGAAAAGGTAGCTATTTTTCCCAACCAGTTAACAAATCTATTTAGATATCCTAAGTTGTTTGATTACTTTAGGTAGGTAGGATGCTTCATTTTAGCCTTAGTTTTGTTTTCCAATAAGTGCAGATGCACTATTTATTGGCCTTGTCTTAAAACAGTGCCATTGTAGCTTTTTTCTATTTTTTTCTATTGATGTTCATGTTTCAAAAAACTAAGTTACTGAGGTTTTCTAAGTCAAGAGGACAAGGAGTGAATACTATTCCTAATGGATATGCAAGGCTATTGCTCTATTTGTTTAGCAGGAAAACACCCCTAAGATGTCGCCAATATGTTACCTAATTTTTGCTTACAACTCAATCAGGTAGAGCTGAAACATAGTTTGCAACTAGGAAAAGGGTACATATAGATTTTTGTTTAAGTTTTTTCATTGCATAGGGGATGTTTTCAAATGAAGTATCATACAAATGTTTTACAACAATAGAGAAAATTACATAATTTGTATAAAAGAATTGTTGTCTTTATTCATTTTACAACAAAACATGATGTCCCACACAAGCTGTGGGAGTAGCTAATCATACATGATTAAATGAAACACAAGGAGTAAACTACAAAACTGAAGAAATAAGAACATGAAAGGAAATTCAATTCATCATTGCCTGAATGACGAATCGCAAAGTTAATAGTTGTTGTTTCTTCAGCTCCAACTCCAGCTCCTTCATTGGTCGCTCCAGAGATACCTACAAAAATTTATTGTGTTAGAGATCGGAATCAAATTTCTCCTCATATGCATACATCAACATATATATAATCTAATCCTATGAAACATTTGATCGAATATGCAGATTTTAGGAGCAGTCAGGAGAATTCAGGAGCAAAAGGATTAATGCATCATTGGAAGCTTTTAGCTTCATTGTTTTGCTAACTTGTTTGTTCACTGTGTAGGTACAAGCTCATTTATCATTGCATGATTCATCTTGTTTGACATCACAACATGTGGAGTAAAATTCCCCCCCACAAGGGTTGAGCCCAACACGCTGCCCTCTTGATATTTGAGAGGGATAGGAGGTAATAAGTGATGTCCATTCATTGTAATCAAATGACAAAGGTTAAAATTTTGTGTTGCTATTTATCATGTCACAAACAAATATGAACAAATGTTTGAAATTATAATAATGAACTATTCACTATCATAAAGAGAATTACAAAGGCCTTAAAATGTCATGGAGCAGCCTAAAAGATAGTCATATAAGAGTATGTAAGCATATTTACAGTCATGTAGTTTCATGAAGACATCATACATCCTTTGTATTTGCTTAAGATATTGAGATATGATAACCTTTAAAGCTAATACATGCTAAGGACAATCATGGATCATGAACAGTTGGGCAGTGAATTTCAAGAAGGAAGCATAAAGGTATTGATACAAGATAAAGGCATTGATAAAAGGTTAGAAAAGAGGTTATCTTCATGGTGATAAATGGTGATAGTGGTAACTAAAATAGTGTTTCAAATCTTTAAATTAAAGTAAGGGACAATCACCTTTATCACCCCACATTTTGATAGTCCATACTCACCATAAAAGGCAACTTGAAAGCTTAAATTGATCTTAAGAAAAAGTGAACAAGTCTACATTCATTCTTCATAAGATGGAGTTATCAAATAGTGAGTGGTAGCCTTCAAGTCACACTATGGTGGACAGTCAATACAATCAACATATGGCCTTCATGGGGTAGATTAATGAGCCTTTTAGAGAGTCAATGTCAAATGCAAAAGAAAGATTAATCATCATCTACTATTGTTTCTTTTGTCAAAAGAAGAAGCATATAGAAATTTAAGTATGAAGACAAAGGTCTATGAAAATTTGCAAGGGAGTTCATTCTGAAAATGGATCTATGGTATGCATGTTTATACATATTCTCATCAAACTACATATAAACATTGATAGCTACTCAAATGAATGCCAATGGAAGTGATAGCAATAATGGACAACCATATATCTCAAAGACTTCAAAGTTGTGTCCTATCAATATGGATCAAGGAGATAGTTACCATGTCATAAGGAACAATATATTGTGGAGAGAAAAGGAGCAGCAAAGTACAATAAAACATTGAGGAAAAAGTCATGTCATACAGATGACTGTCATCAAGATAACATGCAAGCCGTGCATGAAGCGTGCACTACAGTTTGATGAAGATGATATGAAGAACTTGCAAGTGAATCAATAGAGGTTTCTCAAGGGTCGAGAGAAGAAGTTGAGTATGGGCTTGAGAAGAGTTTCAATAAATGAAAGCCCTTGAATATGCAAAATGTGAACATAATAATGTTTATTTCAAATGGAGTTTTCTTCATGAAGTTTCCAGGAATGCACAAGAGGAGAAAAATAAAGCCGCAACCACAAAGGAAGATTTCTAATATTTTATTTCCAAAAAAATAGAATGGAGGGTTTTCTCTTCATTTTGAATAACCGAGCTCGGCCTGTATTAAAATCAAAACCTAGAACTAAGGATAAAGAGTATGGCATTTTATCACAGAATAAATGGTTAAAGGTCATGACAACCTATTCAAAAGGGAATGAGACGCTTCAGAAAACTATGGATTTTACCTTCAAAATAAAGCAAAGGAATATTTCTAATCTTTTATTTCCAGATATTGGGGAAAACATCTTACAAAGTTCAAGCATATAAAAATAAGTAGAGAATAGCAAACATTTTCAACTTTTATGTATAAAGACAAACATAAAAAATCCTCTTTCACAATAGATACAAAGGATGAAGATACCACTCATTTTTTGCAAGAGTCTTGCATGATATTAGCATGGAGAGCTCAAGATCTCGCAAAGAAAACTCTGGAAAAGCTCCACTTCAAACCCTAATGGTGGTGCCCAAACAAGCAGAATGGTGAAATGTGCAAAGTGGAAAGAAGATGAGAGGCTACAGGTTTTTTGTTTTAGGTTTACTTTTTCCCTATGTTTGGTCGACCCCTTTATGGGGATTTCTTTTCACTTTCATTTAATTTTTTTCCTTTGATAATTATTATTTTCAGATTTTACTCTACCTCCTATGTTTACACCCTCAATAGACAAAATTTGCAACTTAGCAACTATTAAATGCAACAAAATTATAAACTTCTTTAATACTTTTTATGTAATAAAAACATAGAGAAGACAACATTTATCACATAGCCCTTGTTAAACCAATCACATTGATTGCATTTAATAATTGCTAATCTAATTTAATTTTGCCTCTCAATCATGCAAAATAGGAGGAAGAGTTAACCTAAAATGCAAACTCAGAGTTGAGTGGTTTTCCTTTATTTATGGTCAAACTAAGGTGATTTTGGAGTCCAACTAATTGTAAGAGGGAATTTGAGCCCATTTTTTCTCAAATTGCTTCAGTTTTGACTCCTCTTTCCAAGGCTTTTCATCATGGGAGAGTTTTTGGAAGATATTTTTAGTTGTAGTTAACTACAAGTGCCACCTCTTGGCACTTTGAGACTCTCTTTTGTATATAGGAGAAAATACTTAGTCTTTTTTCCTCAGTTCTTGTTTTCTTGCCTTCTCTTACACATTCAAAGAGGCTGAAATTTTTGTAGCTCAGACTCTTCTTTTTTTACAGTTATGATATAGTAGCAGGTTACTTTCAAATTTTTGTAGTGTTTCCTTCCATCTTTCAGGACTATCAAGTTTCCTTCTCGATTTTAGGTGTTCTTGTAATATCTTGAATGATTTGATGCAAAGTTATTGTGTTTTGATAAAACCTTGAAGTTTTTGTCTCGTTCTTTCATTACATATACACAAAAGTAGTTAACCATCACAGGTTGTAAATTGTGCATTTGTCTTATTTTGCATTATGAGTTGAGAAAACATTGTTTTCCTTCAAAGAATCATATATTGCAAACCTCTTTAAGAATTACTTATGTGATTTGATTGCACAAATTGAGTTGTGTAAAAAGGGTTCATTAAGGGATAGTTGTGAGTCATTTTTTTCATATCAGTTTCATTATTGGTGCATTACCTCCTAGTTTAAAGCTTTCCATTTCAATTTAGTTACCCTTCTTACCTTTTCCCATCCAAGCCATTATTTTCTAGGGGATCAAAAGGGGAACCAACATATAATTTGGAGATTCACCTTTGTTATGAGCAACCCATAGGCTCGAAGGCATTTCAATGTTTCACAAAATTGCTGAGTTTCAGGCTTAGCATCATGGCACAATCCTAGTTGATAACAGTTCTCACTCAGTAATTCAATTGATAGTCATCCTATTCACTTTAACTACTCAAGATCTATTTGACTTAAGGCCACTATAATCTATGCATAGGTATTTCCTCCAATGGGTAATCTTTAACCCCATAAATAACCTATCCCTTTTCCCACAAACTCTATGGTATTTCTACTCATGAAGTATATGAACAAGTTACCTCCATTAAATGGACAATCAATCCTAGGAGTAACCCACTAGCCATCTAATATAGTCAAATAAATTTAGCTATGAATAACCCTTAAGCTATCCTTGTTTAATCATTCCTAGAATCTCGATAGTAATGACAAAAAAACTCTCCTATTATGGACTAAATACAAGAACTTTCATAGAAAAGCATAGAAAACTTCATTTTCATTTCCACAAAAAATGTTATGTTCTCCTTAAGCAAGCAATCCCAATTAGTTCAAGTAAAGCATTCAAAATTAAATCTTTCATAAGCGAAGACAAATATGGGAAGATTAGATGCTCATGCCTATAATATGCTTAACCTCTTGACTGACTTGGCACACAACTTTCCAATAGCAACTTACTAGCTTCACTTAGACTTCTTCAAGCAATACTTCAATAAGAATTCACTCACAAGTTAATAATATGATCTCATAAATATAACTCACAAAAATATGGCTCTTCACAAAATACTCAAGGCTCTCCCAAACTACAACAAAAATGCAATTGCAGAATAGTGTGTTCCAAATGAGAGTATAATCCTCTCTATTTATACAACAAAATGAGACTTTGAATCCTACATAAAAGGCATGGTAGTTGACACATATCTATATGCAAGTCGAATCATATCTCACAACTAAAAGGTGGTAGCAAACTAAGTATAAACTCAACATATCAAGCTATAGGTCAACCTTTCTAATTGACAACAACAAATGACTTATTCAAGCATACACATGCTCAAATGATGACAGTCGAATTGCAAACATAATAGAATTCTACAGGTTAAAAAGATTCATAATTTAGCACCGAGTATGTAGCCATCTTCCTGTTACTTTAGCGTGGTTATTCCCATTGAATCAGTCTACTGTTAACAAGCAACACCTTACTACATCGACTTAGTCTTAGCTTTGCTAAGAAACAAAGGAAATATGAGTTGATTTAGTGCATAAATGGTGCTTTGACCAATTCTCACCTTACTGTTTAATTTTCCTATTCTCAGGCATTCATTAATACTTAATGGGTTTGACTTAATATTCTATCACTTTATATCTTAGATATAAGCATTCTCAACTTTAAGTAATTTGTTGTTTAAATAATAAAGACTCATTTCATAAGCATCGACTAAGGTTTATTTTCATATCAACCTTATTACTGTGCAATACTTAGCATTCAATTCGACCTTTATTCATTATCAATATATGCTTTACTTGACCTTTAAATACTTTGCATATCTCATATACAAATCGGCCTATGATTTAGATATATAAATCTGCCTCTAAGCATTTATAATAATTGACCTCCAAGCATCACATATATATTTATATATGTACGTATACATATATATGCCAATAATTCACACATATATATTTATATATATGTATATGTATATATATACCAATATATATATACACCATGTCAATCAAGTATGTATACATTTGATATATAAACGAATATGAACAAGTTAACATTCATACAATAATAATAACCATATCGACTATATATATATTCCTCTATGTACATGTATACGTATATATACATATACTGATACATTTGTATGGAAATTTCTATTTGTCCACCATATGTATGTATCGATACATGTATATATATGAATATATGTATATATTTCATATATATATACACACATTTGATTGTGTAGACATCTAAATTTGACCACTTCTACATGGTCAAAATCGTTTACTCCATTCATCTATTCCATTAACAGTGATTAAATAATTTATTTAATCATTATTTCATTTTCTACCTAAGGTTCTTAAAGTATCTAATTAAATAAATTAAATACTTTACCTTACCCCTTTTCTTCTCTAAATTAAATAAATATGACAAATTATTTAATTTAGTCTTTTAACCCATTTGAATTAAAACCAATTTTTAATTCCCCTTTTTCTCTCTCCTTGTCACATTCTCCATAACCCTCTCCTAATCCGGATTAAAGTAATTAATCTGTGATTAGGATGTGCACCACTTAATCAAGATTAAGTGTCACATCCTCCATAATCTCCCACTTGCCTCTAATCTCTCATTAATTACCTTAATCATGTGTTTGCACAACCTTAATCAGAATCATTAGCCACATTTGGCTTACCTTTTCTGGTCAACCTTCCCACTTACCATTTTTGGTATGGACTCCCTTCCCCATGTGAATTTTTAATTCACTTTTATCTTTCCCAAGGTCTTCCCCATCCCCCATGCAAGATTCTAGAAGCCTTGACTTGTCACTTCACATGTGCCAAGGGCTTCTAGAACCTTGGACTTGTCACATCACCCACATGTGACAAATCTCCAGCTTTTTGGAGACACTCTCTTATCCACTAGATTCTTCCAATCATTGTGAATTTTAAATTCACTTTTATTCCTCCAAGGAATCTTCTCATCCCCAAGATCCACCTCATCTCCACATCACTCCACCCTAGGACATCTCACCCTCCACATGTCAAGATGTGAGGGCTTGTGAGTCCTCAACTCACCATAGCCCTTCATCTTGATCTTTGTTGGATCAATCCCAACCGTTGAATTCTCTAGAGAATTCAATTTGGCCTATAAATACCCCTTCAATTCCTTCATTTTAGGGGATCAAGTCTTTTGCAAATAAACTCTTGCAAAATTGTCATTCAATCTCTCATCCATTTTAGCATCCATATTGCATCAATTCATCTTGCATCCACTTCATTTTCATTGCCATCCAAGGAGCACACAAGACTTCAACATCAAGGGCCAACCAAGGAAGCAACAACATGAAGGTATAACAACAATTTATTTGTTTATCTTGCTTTCATATTGTTCATTTTCTTAGGCTAATCATTGAGGTGCCCTATTATCTTGTTGTTTCTCTTTATTGCACTATTAGTTTTATCTAACATCTCACATTTTAGGAAGCAACATTTTATTAGGATCACATTTCTGGCACGCCCGGTGGGACCCACAAGGGGGTCTCTTTCTTTCACGTTTTTTGTTGTTTGCTTGTTGCAGATTCAGGTTGCAGAGGGGCAAACTTTCCCTCTCGGATATCGTAGAGGAGCGACCTTGCCCTCTGTTTCTGACTGTTTTCTGCAGAGGGGCGACTCTGCCCTTTGCTGTTTTCGGCTATTTTCTGCAGAGGGGCGACCTTGCCCTTTTAGGCTGTTTTCTAACTATTTTCTGCAGAGGGGCGACCTTGCCCTTTTTGACTATTTTCTGCAGAGGGGCAACCTTGCCCTTTTGACTGTTTTCTGCAGAGGGGCGACCTTGCCCTTTTGACTATTTTCTGCAGAAGGGCGACCCTGCCCTTTACTGATTGACTGTTTTCTGCAGAGAGGCAACCTTGCCTTTTTTGACTGTTTTCTGCAGAGGGGTGACCTTGCCCTTTTTGACTGTTTTCCGACTGTTTTCTACAGAGGGGCAACCTTGCCCTTTTTGACTGTTTTTGAACTGTTTTCTGCAGAGGGGCGACCTTGCTCTTTTTGACTATTTTCTGACTATTTTCTGTAGAGGGGCGACCTTGCCCTTTTTTACTGTTTTCGGACTGTTTTTTACAGAGGGGCGACCTTGCCCTTTTGATTGTTTTCTGCAGAAGGGTGACCCTGCCCTTTACTAATTGACTATTTTCTGCAGAGGGGTGAATCTGCCCTTAACAACACATTCGGGAAGGTAAAAAAGGGACATTTTAGCTTCGTTTTTGTCTCTTTCTTTTGTTGTTTTGTGCTCTAACCCGCTAATCTTGTTTGGTGGTGAGTGAAGTCAGATTTGCTGCACATCACAAAGAAGGGAGAAGATAAACAACTAACATTTCCTTGCAGGACCTTCCTTTTTATTCTGATTTTTAAAATTCTTTCCTTGCTACTTTATCTAGGTACTTAGTATAAGTAGGGGAAAGTAATATTTGCTGTTTGTTGTGTCTATTTTACTTATTTTACCCTAAGGGGGCATTAGTTTGTTTTCACCTTCCTCCTTTGCATGTTGTACGGATTCGAAGGAGGTAGTTGGAAATAATTAGTGTCATCTTCTTAGCGGGACCTGCTTGGGGATTTCATCACCCCAAGGGACGATCCCAACCACGCATACCGACAGGGTATATAAAGGGGGGAGAGCCAAAGCTGTACCTCAATCTAGTTGCGTCGTAATTGGCGAAATGTCGAAGCTAGGGTGATACCTAGATAGACGTGAAGAGTTGGTCTGAGCCTTTCAGTATCTTGTTGGGGCTCCCGACTCACGCTTGTGACGAACTGGTGTTCATGGTTGTGCCTCACGTACCGAGCGTATATCGAGGACTCCCTAGATACCTTGTTCATCCTAGAGTAAGACCTTTGCCGGCCATACCTGTTAAAATGTTAATCATAGGATTGTGCTTGTTCAAAGTGTCTTTTTGTGAAGAACCAGTAAATTTTGGTAAGTCAAACTGTCATTAAACCATTTTAAGTCCTTGCCAAAATCCCTTATCCAATACAAGTTCAAATTTTCACTGCAGAGGGGCGACCTTGCCCTCTATTTCGGTCATTTTCTGCAGAGGGGCGAATCTACCCTTTGCTGTTTCAACCATTTTCTGCAGAGGGACGACCCTGCCCTCTGTTTCAGCCATTTTCTACAGAGGGGTGACCCTGCCCTCTGTTTTAGCCATTTTCTGCAGAGGGGCGAATACGCCCCACTGAACGGCCAGTTTCACCCGTTTAACCTCCGTTTGAATCCCCGAAGCCTCCACTTGACCATTTGATCAATCCAAACCTTCATTTGGCCATTCCAAGCCCCCGTTCACCCCTCCTAACCATCTATCTATCCAACCTGAATATCCGATTACCCGTTCCGAGCGATCGTTTCCCTGTCTTAAGTGGTCAACATTTTCTGAAAAATCAACGTTTCATCGACCAGACTGTATGAGTGCTTCTTAGAACATCATTGGATTCCATATCTATCATCAAATCATCCATCCCAATCATCTAGACTTCATTTTTGAAATTTTTTATTTTTATGCCGAAACTTTCGGAGGCCATAACTTTTGACTCGGATGTGGGTTTTGGCTAAAATTTTACGAGTGGTTGCATTAGGAGCTGGCATTTGGATTCCCAACCGACTGCTAAGTCCATTGGATCCTCCTTTGACATGTTTTTAGAGCTACAAACTTTCATCTTAACCCTCAAAATCACAAATTGGCATTTATTTTTTTCAATTTTCCAGTTTTTGACGAACTATTTCGTTAATAACTCTGAATGCGTGTCTCATATTTCTGATGTTAGTTGGCAATTCATCCTATCTTAGTATTGGGGATTTTGTGGAAAAAACTGGACTCTCAAACGTATGCCTACGAAGTTTCCTAAAATGGCAAAATTTGATAATTTTTGAAAACTGCCAAATTTGGCAAAAATCTGATTGTCAACACCTTACGTCCTCTAGTTAAAACCCATGATCATATTTTCAAATCAATCCTATCATATCCTATGATCCAATCCCAATCTAAGCCCCAATTCAGTCCTAATCTGAGCTTTCATCCAATCCCCATATGAGCTTTCAATCCATCCTAGTTTTATATCCATCATCTATTCTTTCCTTGTAATCTATATCCATCATGAATCTTTATCCCCCTCTCACACAACCAATAATAGTAGTCAAGGGGAATCCTAACTCCATTGATGACGATAACGAAAATCTTGTTGATCATGAAGATTGTTATATAGATCCCCTTGATGCTATCATTGCTAGTAAGCTCTCTCCAATCGCCTCCCAAAATCCCACTACTTCTTCAAACTATCCCATCATGCCTTCATCCACATCTAATAACAGTTCTTATGCTACCCTTGACAAGGGATATCCAACATCCTCACCATCGACATATTCATCATGTCCTCCCTTTCAACCTCTATCCTATCCAACATCCACGTCCTCTTATCCTCATCATCATCAACAATCCCAATACCTCTACCTTAATCCCACATCCCAATCTTCTCATCCTAATCCAACACTCACACATTCCTATCACAATCCCCCATCCCAATATTCCTCCTATCCTAATCCACCATCTCAATCCTCTCATCCTAATCTACCATCCATATCCTCCTATGCCAACCCACCATACATGTCCTCCTACAATGGTTCACCACCTCAATCCTCCTATTCTAATCCAACATCCACACCTTCCTATCACAATCCCCCATCCCCATACCCTTACATTAATTCCACATCTCCCCATTCTAATCCTTCATCTACATCTTCCTACTATCACTCCCCATCCCAACCTAATCCAACATCCACATCTTCCTACATCACTCTCCCTTTCACCGCATTATATCTTAATCCTCCATCTAATCATAATCCTACATCTCCTCCAACCACTCCTAGTACTCCATCTAGTCCCATCCACTCATCTAATCATAATCCTCCATATCTTTCTAGTCCTACATCCAATACCATCCCTTCATCTAATCCTACTCCTCCAACCACTCCTAATCCTCCATCTAGTCCCATCCCTTCATCTAATCCTAATCCTCCATCTCCTCCTAGTCCTACATCCATTTCCATCCCTTCATCTAATCCTAATCCTCCATCTCCTCCTAGTCCTACATCCAATCCCATCCCTTCATCTAATCCTAATCCTCCATCTCCTCCTATTCCTACATCCAATCCCATCCCTTCATCTAATCCTAATCCTCCATCCATTTCCATCCCTACATCTAATCCTAATCCACCAATCCCTAATCCTAATCCTCCATACATTCCCATCACTCTACTTAATCCTACATCCCTTCCAAATGTTTCCCAAGGACTCATGCAAGAAGAGACACCATGCCCTCCCACTCTATCATGTACTGTCACTAGTGATGAGGCCCTCGGCTATCCTACACCTATTCCTGACACCGTCCAAACCATTGAGCCGGTCAAACCCATCGAATCCATTGAATCACCATATTCTACTACTAGATCCACTGAATCCATTGAAGACATCCAATCCCCTCCTCCTAGTCCTAATATTCACAAAATTCAATCCAATGACCTTCATGAATCCTCCATCCTCCTCTCTCCCCCAATTGAGGCATCCCTCCAACACTCTTCCATCATCATACATCCCACACAAGATGAGTCATGCCAAGTGCTTGATCCAAATCATACAAGCATATCCCCTCCTCCAAATCAAGATCACTCCACCCCATCTACTCCATCTCAAGAACATAATCTTCCATCCATTTCATCTCATGATCCATATCCTCAACCAAGTCATGATCCTATCCTCCCATCCACCCCATCTCAAGATCACACTATCTCCTCCACTCCATCCCATGATCCCCTTTGCCTTCAAGATCCAATCACTCCATCTTATGAGCCCTTATCATCCACTACCATACATCTAGATCCCATTGTACTCCCTAATTCCTCTCATGATCCCTTATCACTCATTCCTCCTGATGTTGCTATCCCCTCATCCCCATCACATGATCCTTCATCGCCATCTAGTCTTACCATCCCAATGCCACTTTTGTATCACCTTGGTAATATTACATGCGTCCATGGTGGTCTTCTTGTAGAAGAAAAACAATGTCTATGCACCACCTTTCCTCTTCCACCTACTAATGTGCTCGCATCATGCTTCCAAGAGAATAAGCATCCTACCATAAATCACATGCTACAAAATATGAAATATCAAGGAAAAGGTTTAGGCCTTCATGAGCAAGGTAATTTAGAGCCCATCCAAGTCAAAGAACATCCATGCACACATGGTCTTGGATATATCTCCCAAAACCCGCACTCTAAAGATGTTGGTACAACCTCCGTACATCCTAAACGATCCTCTTCTAAAGGCACAAGAGGTACTTTCCATCGCTCTACCAAGACATATGCCGCCATCCCCCCTCCTCCATCATACTACCTACAAACAACTATCCATCTTCCTCCCTCATCCTCTAAATCCATTTTGGATCCTTATGTCCCTCTATCCATCATTGCTCATCCTTCATCTACTATGGGTTCTTATATCCCTCCATCAAAACCCACACATCCTCCATATACACGGTCTATTTTGGGTCCTTACATCCCAAAATCACCCCCTCCATCTTATCCTATTCATCCACCCCCTCTCCCTCATACACCACATAAAAATCCTTCCTTCATAACTCCTAATCAGGATCAACAAAGGCACATACCTACACATTCTCCATCTACACATAGTCCCTCTAACCCTACCTCCATCGCTCCACATCATTCATCTCTTCGCATCTATCCCCTTGCTACTAAAATCAATTTGGATGCCAAAGCAAAAATGTATAAATCCAAATGTCCATGTGAATCTAAAGCTCCTCATGTCCCCTTCAAAAGACATGTTGAAGAACAGAAAAATCGAGTCCAAAATCCAAATCAATCAAAAAGGACACAAAGGCCCACCAAAGCAAACATAAAAACCATATGGATCCCAAAGAAAAAAGGTGCCATACCTTCAATTGAAAATTCCATAACGACATCCAAAGTTGCTATTCCCCCACAAAATCATTCACCTCCTCCATCTCCTAAATCTATTTTGGGTCCCTACATCCCAAAAATCACTATCCCAACTCCTCCATTATTGCCACCCTCTCCATCTATTCATCCACCTATCTTTTCGCATCCACCATCACATGTGCCAATGTTGGTCCTAAACACCTTCCCCCATCATACATCCACTCCATCATTACATCCATACACTTTCCAACATCCCCTCCACTATCCTCTCTATCTCCCCCATCAAATTCCTTTAATCCATCCTCTTGCATAAACCATCCAGTCTAATAGGGTTGTACCAACATCCACTGGCCACTTCAAACATGGGCTCTTATTACCTCATATGGAACTTGATGCGTGAGTCCTTCATCCCTATCCTTATCAATTTTCCTCTAAAAATCCACATATCCATATCCCTATCTTTATCCATCTTCGTCCACATCCTAGTCCAAAAAATCAGAAAAATACAAAAAACAAAAAAAATAATAAAGAGAAAATCATTCGTCCAATGGTGAAAACTTGGAAAACAAGCACCTTGGATATGTACCATGATGAAAACTTGGCAAACAAGCATCATGCATAAATTCCCCATCTAGTCTCCTTCCACGATTGGGGGCAACATCCACTTACGCATTCCTTTCCTCCATCTCCTACATCTGCCTATCTTCTGCATCCTATCCATCCTATCCCATTTATCCCACTTCCTCCCTCTCCCTTGTGATCTTGATAAATGTAGGGGCAAACCTATATACATGCTTTGGACACCTCTTGGCATATATTCCCATCCATACACTATCATATTCCTTCTCCACCTCTATCTATCTTCCATTGCCCATCTCACTCCCTTATCCACCCATCTTGCTATCCCTCTTGCCTCGTCATGCATGACACATATAGAGTGGGGGCATCTCCTTATTTGCAATTGGGTCCTTGGAGACATCGTCCATCCATTCCACTAGGTAATCTTCTCCATCTCCCCATCCTCTCATCCCATAGTCCTTTTCATCCTTTCATCCTTATCTCCCCATTCATCTATCTAAACATCCAATCCATCTCCCTATCCTTATCTTCCTATCTACCCATCCACAAGTCCTTTTCCATATTTTCATCCTTATCTCCCCATCCATTTATCTACCTAGTAATCCATGTCATCTTTTCGAATCCTTATCCTTCTATCCATATATCCTAGAATATTTCTATCTCCCCATCTTTATCAATCCATCCATTTTCCTTCCATCTCATAGTCCCTTGTCATTGGTCTCTAGCTATAGGCTACCCTCATGCAATCCAATGACTTGATACCTCACTATCATCATTCCTCTCTCTTTCTCACATCTTTCCAATCTTCATCACTCATCTATCCATCATCTATCCATATATCCTAGCATCTTTCTATCTCCCCATATTTATCAATCCATGCATTTTCCTTCCATCCCTTGTCATTGGTCTCTAGCTATAGGCTACCCTCATGCAATCCAATGACTTGATATTTCACTATCATCATTCCTATCTATTTCTCACATCTTTCCAATCTTCATCACTCATCTATCCATCATCTATCCACCTATCCTAGCATCTTCTTATCCATCCATCCATTTCCCTCTATTATCCCTTGTCATTGGTATCTAGATCTAGGCTACCCGCATACAACCCAATGCCATTCACATCATAATTCATCCCTCCTATCTATTTACCACATCTTTCTCACATCTTCATCACTCATCTATCCATCATCTCACCTTTTGAATTCATATTCTAATGATCTGATTACCTATCCCATCTTTGAGCTTCACATCCTACATATCTTACACATATCAACCATCGTCCTATCGAATCCTGCAAGTCTATCTTGTCTCATCGTATCGGCTCCATCCTTTTATCCATTTATCCTGCTCATCTCATCATCCATTGTCTATCGTCGGTCTCTGGTCGAACTACATTGCCCCTGCGCTTTCACATAGGCAAGGTCGATCATTTGATTCCCCCCCGGGGTTTTGTCTTTTGATTGTCTTGTCCTCTTCCATCGACTGTCTTTGGCCTTGTGTCACACTACATTGTCCCTGTGCTTTCATGTAGGCAAGTTCAATCATTTGGTCCGCCCCCTGGGCATTTTTATCCATCTGGTCTTTGTCATCCATCGAGGTCTTCATTTTCCTCTTTCCGCTTTTACCATGGTCTTTTCCTGAACTACGAGGGCTCTGCGCTTTCACGTAGGCAAGGTTGATATTTGATCAAACCTCAAGCCCCTAGGTCTTTAGGGTGTGTCTATTTTGTCGTCTCATCATTTTATCATCTTGTCACCTTATGTCTCATCGTCTTGTCATGTCATCAAGAATGTCCCTATCCTAGCTGGTGCTTACAAACAACGGTCATCTCTATCACAAGATCCAATTGGTTTCTAGTATCCTGTGTCATATCGATCTTTTAGTTTACTATCCATCATCGGTCTCAACAAGATGTATCCTTCCTAATAGACCTTATCAACCCCATCCATCATCTTGATCCTATGGCAAAGGACATTTGAAATTGATTGTGATCTTTTGATGCTTTTGGCTTTTGTTTATCATTTGAGCTCCCTATCATCACTTTTCATGGTCGCCTTGATCCATCATATCATGGTGTGCTTTGACTAGTCAACATAGGGGCATATCTTGCTCATTTCTTTGTTTTTTTCTTCTTGGTTGTCTCACATAGTACCCACCAAGATCCTTGAGGTCTTGTGTTACACTGAGGCATCCTTTTGTGCTTGTGGTTATTCCAATACCTGGCCTGACCAAAGTCATCGCGATTTTGGGGTGTTGGAATAGCCTTCTTGTCTGTTGTGTTTGTTTTATGCATTGGAAACTAATCCGTCTTGGTTTACATACCCTGACACCCGGTGTCTTATGCTATAGCAAAAATCAGTGCTTTAAAAGATGGAAAATTGCATTCATGTCATATTTCATCTCATTGCATATTCCCCATTCATCCAATTATTCTTCCTCCTCCCCCCACTTTCTTTTTTCCTTCTTCTCTTTCTTTCTTTCCTCTTCCCCCTCCTTCTTTCCTCCCACCTGTGGGGCAAACTCGCCCCTGCAACGGAGCAGACATGCCCTCGGACTGTCGGGGCGGACCTGCCCTCGACCTGCAGTGGGGCGGACCCGCCCTCTATCGGCCGGGGTGGATCTGCCCGGTGAGGGGCATATGCGCCCCCCGACAGCCAAATTTCCTCTCCCCCCAAATTTCAAATTTTTTTCCACATTTTCAAATTTTTTTTTAATTCCGTCTTCTACCCATTTTTTAATTTTTTCCCGTCCACAAAACCCATGTTTTACATTTTTGATAAAACATTTAAAATGCATTAAAATGCGTTAATAGGGCGTTTTGTTGCCTTTCCTTCTATTTGAAAAGGTATTTTTACCTTTTATTTACCGTTTTATTCCTCTAATTAATCCCTTCTCTTCCCGGGGCTGCCATTTGCACTCCGTTTGTCCGATTGACTTCATTCAAAAGGCAAACTTGCCTAATTTTTTGCCCTCTTTCCAACTATACCATCCGTTTCTTCCTATCAATAAGTCACCCGGGACCCCTTTCTTTTCCCCCGTCGCCCTCTCGAGGGGGCATACCTACCCTTCACATTTACCATTTTTTCTAACTATAATCAACACCTTCCATGATTGGGGCATCTTCATCCATTCCTCATTAATTGAACGACTCAAATCCTCTTCCCCATGCTGGGGCATCCTCTTTTAGTCACTTCTTCTGGTCATCTGCACTTTCTTTTCTTCGAAGCACTGTTATTCTAACGATACTTCGAAGAGGGGAAAAATGTAGACATCCAAATTTGATCACTTCCATATGATCAAAATTTTCTACTTTATTCATCTATTTCATTAATAGTGATTAAATAATTTATTTAATCATTATTTCATTTTCTGCCTAAGGTTCCTAAAGTAGCTAATTAAATAAATTAAATACTTTACCTTACCCCCTTGTCTTCTCTTCTCTAAATTAAATAAACATGACAAATTATTTAATTTAATCATTTGGATTAAAATCAATTTTTGATTCCTCTTTTCTCTCTCCTTGTCACATTCTCCATAACCCTCTCCTAATCCAGATTAAATTAATTAATCTGTGATTAGGATGTGCACCACTTAATCAAGATTAAGTGTCACATCCTCCATAATCTCCCACTTGCCTCTAATCTCTCATTAATTACCTTAATCATGTGTTTGCACAACCTTAATCAGAATCATTAGCCACATTTGGCTTACCTTTTTTGGTCAACCTTCCCACTTACCATTTTTGATATGGACTCCCTTCCCCATGTGAATTTTTAATTCACATTTATTCTACCAAAGTTCCTCTCTTCCCCATGTGAATTTTTAATTCATTTTTATCCTTCCAAGGTCTTTCCCATCCCCATGCAAGATTCTAGAAGCCTTGCCTTGTCACTTCACATGTGCCAAGGGCTTCTAGAACCTTGGACTTGTCACATCTCCCACATGTGACAAATCTCCAGCTTTTTGGAGATCTCCTTTTATCCAATGAATCTTCCATTAAATGTAAATTTTTAATTTACATTTATTCTTCCCACACATTTCCCCTTTTCCCATGGAGATTTTTGAGGAATTCTAAAATTCCTCAAAAGTCTCTTTCATCCTCATTTGGGGACAAGAAGTTCCTTTTTGAGGAAATCTTCTCATCCCCCAAGGTACCTCAAAGGTACTTGTCCTTCATCCACCTCATGTCCTTCCCTTCCACCTCTTGTCCTTCTCTTCCACCTCATTTCCACATCACTCCACCCTCTACATGTCACCTTCCATATGTCAAGATGTGAGGGCTTGTGAGTCCTCAACTCACCATAGCCCTTCATCTTGATCTTTGTTGGATCGATCCCAACCGTTGAATTCTCTAGAGAATTCAATTTGGCCTATAAATACCCCTTCAATTCCTTCATTTTGGGGGATCAAGTCTTTTGCAAATAAACTCTTGCAAAATTTTCATTCAATCTCTCATCCATTTTAGCACCAATATTGCATCAATTCATCTTGCATCCACTTCATTTTCATTGCCATCCAAGGAGCACACAAGACTTCAACATCAAGGGCCAACCAAGGAAGCAACAACATGAAGGTATAACAACAATTTACTTGTTTATCTTGCTTTCATATTGTTCATCTTCTTAGGCTAATCATTGAGGTGCCCTATTATCTTGTTGTTTCTTTTTATTGCACTATTAGTTTTATCTAACATCTCACATTTTAGGAAGCAGCATTTTATTAGGATCACACTAACATTGCACCATATGAAGACTGTTGTACACTAATAGTTTCAAGTGAGGTACACTCTTTCCTTAGCTCAAATACAGGTTCATGGAGTATCGATACATGAAAGATGACATGCTTTTGTTCTTCATGTACAATGCAAGACTGCAATGATTGTGAGTTAGGGGAGTGGGTTAACAAATGGTTCACAAGTTATCTTAGCCCACTTCACACGTATCGCCCTCTGAAGAAATTGGAACTGACATAGATGGAATCATCGATCAACTTTAACCACATATTAGATCTAGTTCAACGAGGTGATATATCTACTTTCTTAGTTGTTGAAATTCCATATCGTTAGATCTTACTTTGTACTGTATTTGTAATGTTCACAAATTTCAAGAGATTTTTTGCACATATCAATACAGGGCATGTTTATGCAGTTATTGCAGATGAAGACAATGAAGAGGGAACAAACTATTACTTGTGTTGTTGTGTTGAGACCAAAAATAAATTGGAGGCCCCAATTATAGATGGAGAAAACATCAAATACCCTACAGGTTCAGTTGTGGTTACTGGAACATGGCTTAGAAGGTACCCACATTCGAGTGTTAAACATTGGCTTTCAGGACTTTGACATGCATCATAAGATTCTTCATTACTCGAACCTTGTCATGGCATCCAATGTTTTTTTGACCAAATATGGGGGTAGACCTTTGAACAAGATGTTATGGAAGGTCCGTGAGTCTGACCATGAGGCAATACTTGACACAATAAAGAGTAGAGTAGACCTGAATGGTTCGTTGGATTAATTTGTAAGTATATGCACATTGGTTCTTATTAATTTATACTTGTATGCACATTAATTTGTTTGATTCCAATGCTATCATCTTCTTTTACAGTGATTGGTGTCCCCTTGCAAAAAATGTAGATATATGAGCCATCCAAGAGAATGCCAACCAAAAAAGCAATGCAACATCCTTATTTTGATGCCTGCATGCAACATTTGTAAGTGCCTTCCATCTATTTTTATTTCATTTCCATTTTGCATGCTTTTTATTTTTCTCTTTTACTTTGCGTATTTGTAAGTAAACTACTAAGGGTTGATTGATCTTTCGTTGCAGAAAATGTTGATTTAAGAGCCATCAAAGAGAATCTCAGCCAAAAATGAAATGCAACATACTTATTTTGATGATTTTGACAAATCTCAATTTTGATTTCAAGCCATTATAAGAGAGCATGTGAAGCTTAGTGAGGGAATCTGAAGTTACTCATTTGAAATTAACCTCATAATGAACACCTATGATGTAGACATTTAAAGAGAATTTTGAATGTATGAGTGACATTGTAAAAGATCTAAGAGAACGAAATACCAGAGGCATTGTAATAAGATTTAATTACATAATGAGATATACTCAAATATTGTAAGGTTGGAGTTCATGTTTGGTGTAGTAGCAACTTATTCTGTAAATGCCTTGAGTAGGAAAATTTGCAAACTTTGAATTTTGAAATGTAAACAATGTGAAAAAGGTCATATAAAGGTCATGTAAACAATTTGTACACATTTTTCTGCAACTCGTGTGACCAAGTGGACTGTTCCAACACATTCGAATGGGTATGTTTATGCTAGGCATGGTCCTCTTTCGCACCGAAACACGTAGAATCGCTCTGAGCTATGTTCCACTAGATCTATCCTTTAAGGGTCCAAAATGCAAAATGATTGCAAACTTCAGCATGCTATTACTCGAATACCGTGACACCTAGAAACTTATCATCTGATCCTACAGAAAGGTGTTGGGCCCATCTAGAAAAACCTCTCTCGATTTTGGCTATCTTGGACTGGTTTTCTCGTGGCGGCGAATTTTCACTTGATGGAAAAAGCATCAAATGCAAGCAGTGCAAAGTTGCAAAGTGGTGCAACTTCTGTTTTGCAACTTTTGTGACCAAGCGGATAGTTCCAACACATTTGAATATGTATTTTTACACTAGGCATGGTCCTCTTTCGCACCAAAACATGTGGAATCGCTTCGAGCTATGTTCCACTGGATCGATCCCTTAAGGGTCCAAAGTGCAAAATAGCTGAAAACTTCAGCATGCTATTAATTGGATACCATGACACTTAGAAACTTCTTGTCTAATCCTATAGAAAGGAATTGGACCTCTCTAGAAAAACCTCTCTCGGTTTTTTCTATCTTGGAGTGGTTTTCTCGTGGTAGCGGATTTTCACTTGATGGAAAAAGTGTCAAATTCAAGTTGTGCAAAGTTGCAAAGTAGTGCAAATTTCGCTTTGCAACTTGTGTGATCAAGCAGACTATTCCAACACATTTGAATAGGTATTTTTATGCTAACCATGGTCTTCTTTTGCACTGAAACATGTGGAATCGCTCTAAGCTATGTTCCACCAGATCGATCCCTTAAGGGTCCAAAGTGCAAAATGACTGCAAAATTCAACATGCTAGTACTTGGATACCATGACACTTAGAAACTTCTCATCTAATCCTACAGAAAGGCATTGGGCCCCTCTACAAAAACCTCTCTCGGTTTTGGCTATCTTGGAGTGGTTTTCTCGTGGTGGCGGATTTTCACTTGATGGAAAAAGTGTCAAATTCAAGCAGTGCAAAGTTGCAAAGTGGTGCAACTTTCGCTTTGCAACTCGTGTGACCAAACTAACTGCTCCAACACATCTGAATAGGTATTTTTACATTAGGCATGGTCTTTTTTTGCACCGAAACACGTAGAATCATTCCGAGCTATGTTCAACTGGATCCATCCCTTAAGGGTCCAAAGTGCAAAATGGCTACAAACTTCAGCATGCTAGTACTCGGATACCGTGACACTTAGAAACTTCTCATCTAATCCTACAGAAAGATGTTGGGCCCCTCTAGAAAAACCTCTCTCGATTTTGGCTATCTTGGAGTGGTTTTCTCATGGTGGTGGATTTTTAGTTGATGGAAAAAGTGTCAAATTCAAGCAGTGCAAAGCTGTAAAGTGGTGCAACTTTCGCTCTACAACTCGTGTGACCAAAATAACTGCTCCAACGCATCCTAATAGGTATGTTTACGCTAGGCATGGTATTTTTTCCCATTGAAACACGTGGAATCGCTTCAAGCTACGTTCAACCAGAACGATCCCTTAAGGGTCCAAAGTACAAAATGGCTGCAAACTTCAACATGCTAGTACTTGTATACTGTGACACTTAGAAACTTCTCATCTGATCCTCCACAAAGGCGTTGGGCCCATCTAGAAAAACCTCTCTCGGTTTTGGCTATCTTGGAGTGGTTTTCTCGTGGCGGCGGATTTTCACTTGATGGAAAAAGTGTCAAATTCAAGCAATGCAAAGTTGCAAAGTGGTGCAACTTTCGCTCTGCAACTCGTGTGACCAAACTAACTGCTCCAACGCATCTGAATATGTATGTTTACGCTAGGCATAGTCTTTTTTTGCACTAAAACACGTGGAATCGCTCTGAGCTACGTTCAACCGAAATGATCCCTTAAGGGTCCAAAGTGCAAAATGGCTGCAAACTTCAACATGCTATTACTCAGATGTCGTGATGCTTAGAAACTTCTCGTCTGATCCAATAGGATCATGTTGAGCCTATCTACAAAAATCTCTCCCAGTTTTGGCTATCTTGGAGTGGTTTTCCAGTGGTGGCGGATTTTCACTTGATGGAAAAAGCATCAAATGTAAGCAGTGCAAAGTTACAAAGTGGCACAACTTTCGTTCTGCAACTTGTGTGACCAAATGGACTGTTCCAACATGTCCAAATAGGTATGTTTACACTAGGCATGGTCCCTTTTTGCACCAAAACACGTGGAATCGCTCCGAGCTATGTTCCACCAGATTGATCCCTTAGGTTGGAGGAGTCTTAAGTTGCAAATTTGTAAGTTGCTTAAAGAAAAAAATTTGAAATGATATTGAATGGCCCACTTAGCACTCATTGCATCTAAGTGCTGCTCACAGAGGTGAGGCACTAGGCCTTCCTGGGAGGTCACCCATTCTAGTATACTCCAGCTCAAGTGCTTAACCACAAAGTTTTTTCCCTGAGGTTAAGCCCACTTAGCTTGCAACCCCATTTGCAAAACCTTTAGCAAGTGTTGTGCCTTATGAAACATTCATTATAGAGCCACTTTAGCTCATCAATTGATAAGTAGGAGGTATTTTCTACAATCTGTTAAATTGTGATATTGCTATTAGGATTCCATTGAGTAATCATTTGTAGTATTAGATATAGCTCTAGCTTCTACAGTATTGCACATGATTGCAGATAGTTTCAAAGATCTAGATAACATCAATAGTTCACATTACTCAAGAAGGATGAACATCTTAAAGACATTTGTGGAAATCAGGACAAGTAACCTTCTTGTGGACTTAGGGTTGCAATATTTGATCTACAAAATGTTCCACCATTTATTCAGTAGGATCAAAAACACACATAATGAAGGTGTGTTTGTAGCCATGAAAGATTATGGTTTGAACTATCCAGGAGAGTGATGTTTTATCTCGACCAACCATATCTATACCATGGTTTGTTTGGAAACAAGGATGGGTTATCTCTTCATTGGCATATACATTATTCCTCGATGTGTTCACACTAGTGTTACAAAACTAGGACTCGCCTAAGATGTGACAAGCCATTTTTTGACTTGGACTCGGGCTCGGAGCCCAAACTCGACAAATAGAAAAACCTAAGAAATTCAAAGATTTGTAAGGATTTAAAACTTGTTTCATGCACCCTTTAATAAATAAACCTTAAAGACACAATAGCATCATCAAATAGAAATTACTATGATCCCATACACAAACATACATCAATCACATAAGTATAAGCACAAATTTTAGCTGAAGGAAATAACACATTTAGATATATAAATATTGTGATATTGCTATCAGGATTCAATCATGTAGTTTTACAAGTCAAACTCATTGACCCATGATTCATCAGTAGTGGTTCACAAGAACCCATCTCTCATGATAATGAATGGTTCATAAGGAGGAAGATAAATCTTCATACATTTCTTCTATCATAAATGAGATAAGTGCTTGGTTTCATGAAGGTCATGAGACAACCATTAATGGGGAGTGGATACATGAAGAACTGATGGAGAATGATAATGGCTTCAGACTTGCTATAAAGGGAAAAAAAAATCATTTCAATGATGCAAGAGGTTTTTGGTTTCACTACCAAAATGAGCCTACGAAGAATGCATGTGAAACTCCTTTTGACCTTGAGGGTGTACTTACTCCATCTCAAGGATCATGCATTGAGGATGACATAGATCAATGCTAGGGCTAACCAATTAATAATTATACATGTGAATAAGTCAAACATGTACATGTCAATAAGGGAAATACAAGTACTCAAAAACACGAAGCCTCAAAAAGTATGCACATGAATACATAATATACACAAATTAAAACAAAGTATATGCACGAATACAAGGTATATGCATGAAAACATGTAAGCCACAAAGTATACACTCGAATGCACGTAAGTCACAAAGTATACACGTAAGTTGTAAAGTATGCACTTGAATACACGTAACTCATATCTATTGAACCATCAATTTAGAATGCAAATATGGACAGGCATTGATAAAAGATATTTGTATTTACCAAATAGTCATGTAGGCATACATCAATATATGTCGATATAGGTATGAAATGTATGTACAAAACAACCATATAGGCTTACGAGAATGTCATATAGGCATACAATTTCAAATATGTCCAATAAAAAATATGTACAAAATTGCCATGCAAGCATACAACAAAGGACTCTGGAATCAAAAGTCATTGCTCTCCATGCCCTAGAAATAAAATCTTTCCCTTTCCTTTTCACTCAGATGGTGATAGGTTTGTCACTCGCTTTTGCTGCGCTCATGGACTGCTCCTGCTGCTCCTCCTAGGGTTTAATTCATGGTGAAGTTTTAACTGTTACAATAAGAAGTAAAGACAAATATATAGAAATTACATTATAAAAAATGATATATTTGAAAAAATAATCACTTACAGCCATCTCACAATCTCTCTCCACAAGGGAAATATTCTCACACCCATGCTCAGGCGTGCTCAAGCCCTGCATAAACCATATAAATAGAAATTAAACTACGTGAATCAATAATGGTTTGAGTTTTCACTAACTAACATCTATAACAACAAATGTAAATGTAAATTTACTAATTTGGCTCATACCTCTTTTGTTAGAGCCATTGAGGATTGTATAGCAGATGTCAGACCAATATCCATTGCCCTCATCACATTCGGAGGTGTATTATCTCGCAACAACTGAAAATAAAACAAAAAATTATTCAACGTAATCAACGATGTGCATGCATTAACTACACAAATCTATTAAGTACTTGATTCATTAATTAAACTTTTTATTCTATTACCTGCGTGAAGGTTTGAGTAAATCCACCACCACTGGGATGTGTTCCATCAAAACCTCCAATATTAGTCTGTTCAACATCCAAAATTGCATATTAAATTACCATTCGTAAAACAATGCCATTAACATGCAATAAATTTATAATTGTTTACTAGTTACATACCCTAGTGATAGGTGTACTACAGAAATATGTTGGTGGGGGGCCAGTGTATCCAGTCTCAACACTGTGACCCTGCAATTTTATTAAAATCATAAAACATTTTTAGTTAATCTTGCATTTCAAAATCAAAATTTAATAAATTAAATTCAATGAACACATGCACTAATGTTTACCTGACTATCAATGTCATATGCCTCATGCAAAATGTCAGATGCCCTCTCCATCTCCATAGCTGCGAACGGATCCTACGTACCAGTCTCCTGAGGGTCAGTGGGGTCACGTGAACAAGTAGCCCCACAAGATTGACACACGTGTTCAAAGTCCACCACTAGAAGACTCCCATGGATGGAGCTGTAGAATAGGGCTAGTATGATGGATGACACTCTGGGTCAAAGTGCTGATTGCCTGCAATGTCTCTACGTCAGCACTTTCCTTCACAATGGAAGGCATAACAATGTGCTCATGAGGTGGCCTAGTGAGAGCTCGTCTACCTTGCTGTGTAGGATCTGGTTGTGCACCAGGTCTATCCTGAGCTGACCCCCCACCTCTCCCCTGAAAATCCCTCATGTCAAAATAATTTGGGATTTTGTTCAATATAAACTCACTGTATAGTTTCCTAAGGAAATATTGCGGGACCTCACAATTGTTGCACGGTGGGTAATCGAAGACCATGTACCACCTTGTTGGGTGAAAATAGTGTAATCAACTTTTCAACAGATTACGCCATCTAGAATTCAACCACGGTTGTGTGAGATATGATCTCTCCTCTCAGAAAGGGGAGGCGCTCTTTTTACTGCTAATTAGAAGCTATAGTAAACTTAAAAGGATGCTTACAAAATGTACACTGTACTCATGAAATTGGGGGGGTGTGTTACATTCATACTTCTCTCTTTTTTTAGAGAAGATGTTTACAATGCTTCACGGTGAAAAGTTTTAGATTTGAATAACTTAAACCTAAACAACAACAATAATGCCAATATTTCTATCTTGACAAAGCACAACTTAGAAATACCAGGTATGATTTATAATAACAAAAGGTAAAAGGAAAAGGGAAGGCTCACGAAGGCACAAAGTTGTTCCGTAGCCTTTTCAATGTTGGATCCTGTAATGGTATCGTTTTTGTATTAGAAGCACAAAGTCTTCTTAGACACAACGATTCCTCGAACAACATGAATGATTACAAGCACAAAGTCTTGTAGATATTTCAACCAAAATATCCACACATAAAAGTAAATCCAAATAATAGATGCAACACAAAGTTTACATAAATTACTTGAAGACCTCCAAATACCATTCACTAATCACCACCAATCTTACTCAAATCCAAAGAGGATTGATTCCAACACGAAGTCTGGCATGCAACTTCTTTCTTTATTGATTAAATTTAGTTCCACAAAATTGAACACAAAGTTTCAATGTTTGTTTCAAAAGGGCAGCACTTTGTTGCAAAATATCAAAAGGTCCTTATTACAAAAGAAATCCCTCTTATTTATAGAAAAGAGGGAAGAGAAAAACTAGGAAATTAGATGAGTAAAAATAGGAAACCCTAATCTAACTGAGTGTAATTTATTTTTATGTAATTGCACCTCATATTTTGGGTGCGATTACATTTTACAAAAAGACATTTAAGATGTCAAAAACTATTTACAATATGCATATGGGAATGCATCAAAACGTTCAACACTGAGAGATCAGGAATCATCATGGTTCCTTGCTTGGGCACAGAGTCTTCATACTTCTTCCTGGTCTCCTGCATGAACTTTTCATCCGGACCAACGGTGTAATCCACAAAGGTATGAATTCTTGTGATCGGCCTTTTGGCGAATGAATGGACTTTCTTGCACCTGTTGCATGGTGGCTTCTTTGTAGATTTGGGATAGTTCACTGGATTGGAAAATGTCACCTTCAGGATCACTTGATTAAATCTGGAGAGAAACTGCAAGGATGGTGAATCAATAGACGCTAGCAGAAAAAGTAGCATTGGGAAGTGTGAAGCAAGAAAATGATGTTGAGCAAGCGTGAAAAGAGGAACTAGGCATGGAAAATGATGTGGGAGTGGAGAAACATGGTTTGGAGCAAAAATGAAGTGATTTGGAAGTGTTTAAGGAAAAAACTGTCAAAAGTGTAATGGCGCTAAAAATCAACGCCCTTGCACTTGGGCTCAACACTTAGTGAAAAATTGGGAAAAGTGTACTTGAGTCAAAAATCACCGCTCTGGTCATTTTTTACTAAGTCTCGAAACGGTGCACTTGAGTCAAAAATCACCTCTCTGGTCATTTTTAACTAAGTCTGGAAATGGTGCACTTGAGTCAAAAATCACTGCTTTGGTCATTTTTGACTAAGTCTGGAAATGATGCACTTGAGTCAAAAATCACCGCTCTGGTCATTTTTGACTAAGTCTGGAAACAATGCACTTGAGTCAAAAATCACCGCTCTGGTCATTTTTGACTAAGTTTGAAAACTTGGTGTAAGGGCGGGAAAAATCCGCGCTCTTGCACCAAGTCATCATTTCACTTAGGTGCAATGGCGCTAAAAAACCCCGCCCTTGCACTTTCAACACTTAAATTTGTTTTTTATTGGAGACTTGGTGTAAGATCGGGAAAAATCAACGCTCTTGCACCAAGTCATCATTTCACTTAGGTGCAGTGGCGCTAAAAAACCCCACCCTTGCACTTTCAACACTTAGAATTTTTTGGAGACTTGGTGTAAGAGCGGGAAAAATCAGCGCTCTTGCACCAAGTCATCATTTCACTTAGGTGCAGTGGCGCTAAAAATCCCCGCCCTTGCACTTTCAACACTTAGAATTTTTTGTTGAAAATGTGAGAGCGCTTTTTTCCAGAACATTTGCACTTTCCGCAATTTTTTGAAGTATGAACAATGAGTGTTCATGAAGATACTCGTTTCGAAGGTCTTCGCAAGACGAACACAAAGGGATGCTCAAATGAACTATCTAAGACTTTGGAACACATTTTGAGGTGGATTGAAAATCACCTCATTTTGCATGCATGGACATCATGAACCTAGGAAACAAACAAGTTTCGTAGGGGGGTTATCCATGGAATGAGTGTTGCTAATTTCCATGATAACACACCTATCATAAAACCGGTCCTTCATCTATTGGTGTTGGCACAAATGGATAGGAAACCTCTTCACATTGAGGGTAAGATTTTGATTTGTGCGTGGGTCGGTGAATAATGAGCACAAATCACCTTTTGTAATTTTTAAATCTTTCACATCCTTGTATGATAGTTTATTTGCATAATAGTCCCTAGCCGCCTGCCTCCTATCTTCCCATCCAGTTATTTGTTTGCTAATTGAATCTACGTTTGTTAACATATCTCTCAATGAATTTTCTAGGGTGATTCTTTTTGTGGTTGAACCATTTGGATCACTCAGCCTATTGATCAAATCCTCAATTTATTTTTTGTTGTTCTCAATTTCACTCATTAAATTTTGTTGAGTGCCAGGAGGGGGTTGAGTGATTGGTGGAGGAGGTTGATGTTGTGGTTGATTTTGATCTTGAGGATTTGGTTGGTCTTCCTATTGAGGATTTTGAGGGTTTGTAGGTTGATTTGCATCTCCTAAAAATTCAAACAAATAGATATCAAATTCAACCTAAAACTAACAAATTCAAAACAAAAACCATAGAATATTTACCTCTTACAGCTCCTCGTTGTTGTGGTGCCATCGTTGTGAAGAAATATGGATTCTTGGTGAAGAAATTTTCCTCCTAGAACGTGAGTGTGATATTTTGGGGTTTTTGGCTGCGGGTGCAACAAAAAAACCAGTTGAAATGCAAATGAGAGATTTGCATTTATTTTTTTGCTTTTAACAATTGATACCACGAGCGCATTATCTGTTTGTAGTTGTAGCCACCGAGACCTTGCCTAGGTTTAATGGAAGACATAATGTGAGCGCGTTATAACGCGCTCACGTTATGGTCTTCAACTTTTTTTTTTTGAGGGTGTCCACGGAATTGCTACCCATTTCCATGCACCCGCCCTTTTAACTCTACTCACTATTCTAATTCTATCACTAAACTAATTCTAGTAGCAACCTTAATTATAACTATATTACTAATTGAACCCTAATCTTAACCCTAATTAAAATCTAACCCTACTTGAACCCTTACCCTAACCTAACATTAAACATAACCCTAATAAATCTACTCGTTATTATAATTCTAACACTAACCTAATTCTAGTAGCAACCTTAATTCTAACTATATTACTAATTGAACCATAATCCTAACCTTAGTTAAAATCTAACCTTAGTTCTAGTAGCAACCTTAATTCTAACTATATTACTAATTGAATCCTAATCCTAACCCTAATTAAAATCTAACCCTAGTTGAACCCTTATCCTAATCTAACATTAAACCTAACCCTAATTATTCTTAATCCTAATTGAATCCTAACACTAACCCTAATTATGTCCTAACCCTAACCCTAACCTTTATCCCAAGCCTTAACCTATATTTGTAACCCTAATTGAATCCTACATTAACCCTAGCCCTAACTAAACCCTAAACCTGACCTAACATTAACCCTAATTCAACTCTAATTGAACCTTAACTCTAATTGGACCCTAATCCTAATTGATCGTTAACCCTAACACTATCCCTAGTTGAATCCTAACCCTAATTAAATCATAATCATAATCATAATCCAGTTTTAAATAATAATAAATACATAAATAATAATGTTATATAAATTATTTAGTTTATATGATAAATAAGTTAGTTTTAAATATATTAGTTTAAAACTTATTTTTATATGTAACAATAAATTTATTATGTGTTTTTATATTTAATTTATAATTTTAAATTGACTTTAGATGTGCACTTATTATGAAAAACCTTTATATTAGACTCTATATTTAAGTTGTTATATTTTTGTTATGTACAATTAAATCTTTAGTAAAGCCTTAAATTTATAATATTTATTTACATATAAATTAATGATTTTTTTCTTTACTAAATGTTTACAATATTTTTATAAGTATTGAATATTTTTTATGTTTTAAATATATTAATTTAGAAATATGTTTTTATGTCTAATAGTAAATTTAGGATTATTTAATTTTTAAATGTTCTAATTTTAAATACATTAATTTAGAATTTTTAAAAAGAACAATTGCTTTTCATTCCTTTACAATTTTATTTCCATTTTAGTTTAAAAAAAAATAAAATTACAATGAATCAAAAAATATTTTTCTCTTTTAAAGATTTTCAATATTTTTTAATTTTATACATGTATATTAATATAGAAACTTACTTTTATATGCAATAGTAAATTTAGGAAAGTTCTTTCATTTAAGTTTTAGAAACTTATTTTTAGGTGTAATAACTTAACATACTATTTGTATATCTTATCTTTATAAATAATATTTTTTTATTAGAGCCACCACTTGTAGCGGAGTTGACTGGGGCTTGGGGTTTGCATCCCTCGAGGTCACAGGTTCAACTCTGCTTCGTAGTGAGAAAGACAAGGGTCAGTAATATTTACTTGTTCTTGCTCTATTGATCCAGGGTAGAGGAATGGGCTTTACCCCTATCCTCCTTGAGGTTAGATAAATTTTAAAGCTCGCATGGGTAGTAGAGTTGGCTTGGGTAGTGGGTTTGCTCCCTATTGGTCTCAGGTTCGACTCTTCTCCTGAGTTTAAGAGGTGGGACTTCTTGTGGGTCGTGGGGATACCCCTGTTGTATTAAAAAAAAAAATTATTGAAAAAGATTACTTAAACTAATCTATCTATATAAAAAATGTGAGGGATATCTTTTTTTAAAATTATTTTGAATATTTTTTAATTTTAAGTATATTAATTTAAAAAATTACTTTATAAGAAATAGTAAATTTATAATGATTCTTTTATACTTAATTTTTTAAATTTTAGAAACTTCTTTTTATGTCTAATAATTGAACATAGGGTGATCCCACAATGTTGGTTTACAATTTTCTAGAGATTTTGATTTTTGCTGAAATCACATATTTTTAGAAAAGTTCCATTTTAAGGATTCCAATTGAAGAGGGTTTGATTGAACCACCTTAGATCAAATCCCCTTGGATAAAACCCCGCTAATTTTAAACCATACCTATAACGGAGTCTCCTTTATGCCTATCAAAATACTAATAAAAAACCACTTTTGATTTACCTTTTGGGGGATCAAATGATTCATTTAAAATTTATTTTTTGTAAGTATGTAGTCCTTATTATAAGCTTCCCAAAAAGTATAATTTTAAATAAATTTAATTTAATTATATTTATTTTTTATTTCTTGAAAATGTAGGTTTTTCACCAAAAAATCAAACTCTCTGTTCTACACATGTGGAAAAATAGCAGATTATCAAAAAAAAAATTTAAAAATATCAGTGCATTAGATATTGAAATTCTTGATCCAAAAAAAAAAAAAGAATTTTGATACATACAAAAAAAGTTATGTTGTATACAATCTGTCTATGTCTGAATTGTAATTGGTTTGACTTTGAAACTTGATTAAGGAAAAATATTCAATAAAACACTATGAAACCAAATGAAAGCACTAGATATCGTAGTTACAAATCTAAATTCGAAAAAATTAGAACTTTATCCTTCATGGAAAAAAAGTTATGTTGTATATGGTGAGCATCACTCCATAAAAATGGTGTTTACTGAAAAAAAAACTAGTTTTCAAAGGAGTCTTCAAATTCCTCATGGTTTAGCTGCTATAGGTGCCCCGAAAGTGAAGATTGTAAACCAGTATTGTAGGATCACCCCAGATCGCCCCATTTTTTTTTATATTTTCATCTTTTTTAACATTTTTGTTTTAAACTTTATCTTTAATTTAATAGAATTCCACATAAAATATTGAGATTATTAGAATACAATTCTACATAAAAAACTGAGATTGTTAAATACAATTCCACATAAAACATTGATTATGATTGGTAACCTAAATAAACCCTATACTTGATAAGGTTTAGAAAAGCCAGTAATTTATACATCAATATTTTTATCCAAACATCATTTCAACAATTTACTATAACTAAATACTAGCACTTGCACTGGAAGGGGTGCAAGGGTTACGTCGATAGAAAAATATAGAGAAGTAAGAAGGGGAGTGACATGCAATTTAGTACTTGTATGGATATCATTAATAGAAGAATCAATGTTTTATGCTCACAACAGAAAATAGACATTACAAGATAGTAATAGGTAAATATACAACGTGATTATACAATGTTTTAATCTTAGTAATATATAGAGAACACAAATCAATACAAATTGTTTGTAATAGATGGATATATTTCATGATTTTAATTATCAAGTGAACAATTACAAATACATACAAAATTAAAGAAGCTAAACATTAATGTTATGAGTTCTTCGATCATTATATTCTTTGAAAAGTAGTTGAGATACAATTGGTATGCTATATACACGAGTAATTTGGTCGAAGAGATAAATCACAATATTTTCATAACAACAATATATTCAATACACATGTGATTTTGAAATTCCATGTATGGAATCAAAAGTATAGAAAGTATACTATATAAGATGTTACAAAATTTTATATACATTACAAAAGCGCTTGAGGTACATCTAAACACTAGCAATATGACACATGGTAGTGATTTCACTCAACATGAGCAAATTCTCTACAACAAAATCTAGCTCATCGACCTTTGTGATTGTTGATTTGACCCATCCTTGAGCAACACTTGAATCATACGAATTTGTGATTGTGAAGATAAATTGCTTGAATAACACTCCTTTCACTATGGTTTCAGCTTTAGTTTTTGTTCCAAAATTATATTGTAGCATGTATAAATTATTTGCAGACACTCCAAGGAGTTCGGTGGCTGGTTCTTCAAAAGCAACAACCCATAATATTCCTGTATAATCTGTGAGCTTTAGCTGGAGTATGTATTTGTAGGTACATTTAGTAGTAGTAGCAACAATACCATGTTTGATCATCATTTTGTACAACTTCATTTTTACATTGTCTTCCATCTAACTCAAGGGTGCAAGATGGATAGCATAATGAATTTGATTTTTTGTATTGCATTGTTGCTTTTAGAGTGCATTGGAAAGTTTTTCTCACATTGGTAGTTTTCTCTTCAATATCAGCAATTATTTTCCTCATAAGCACGAGAGGTGCATCCAATGGTTGTGTATTCAATGAAGTGACATCAGTCCCATTCTGTTCAAACCATGCAGTACAACCACATGTTTTAAGTGATACATCTCCTGCAATCGCTTGCCTTCCTTTTCAGTTGTTGGACCCCATTAAGTAATATTAATGGTAGATGAAGAGGTATCTATCAATTTGATGCTCCTTCGAAGAACTTCAGTCCCATCCCTCCTCCTTATGGTTGAGCTTGGGTCCACACATATGACTATTCCAATAACATCAACAAGGATATTATTGCTCAATTCAAAAATGTCCTTGAAGGGTGTGAAAGAGAACTGATGTTTGCGAATTGCAAGGTCATCTTCTGAGCGATAAATTTTGGATTCCTCGACTAAAAGAATTTCAAGATGGCTATTTAGTTTGTTGTACAACCTATTAGCTGACTTAATAGTTCCACCAGATATTGTATATACTTCCCCAAAATTTACATTCATGTAATGAAGGTTTGCAACTTCATTAAAGCAGGTTACTCGTATTTCAGTGCACTCACAATCAATAATATTGAAAGAGAAGACTTGCCCTTTTCCCTTTTGTGTGTTGAAGCGATGCATCTATTTTTTCATGGTAACACGGCCCTTTATAAGCCACCTTGTCTGAAATGGATTCAAATTTCTAATAGGCATAATATTGGACAAAAGGTCTTTCTTTTGTAGGGAAGAGAATAACCCAAAAAGTGCCCTTTGAGTAGGTGGCTTTGTTAACATAGCAGTGTTACTCAAGCTCGTAGATGGAGCAGTTGAGGTTGTAGAAGTTAATTTTTGGGCTTGCTCTTCAAACAATTAGGCAGGTTGACCAATGATGTCATGCTGCAAACTTGTGATTTCTAATTTGGAGATGACTATCCACCTATAAAGATAAAACGAGTAAGTATTTTGAGTACAAACAAATGTGGCATAGTGGATAAACGATGCTAAGCTACAAGTTGTTATTTGTGAATTTTGTAGAAGAGCATGCAAATAGCATGGTTCACCTTGAATTGCAAAGAACAGGGCAATTGTATCCTATCAGTTTGAGTATAGATCCCTTCTGGGGTTCTTTAGAAGCTGTGCCCTAGTTGTACTTTGTTGGAAGTGTTGCCTTCTGCTTATGTACCCCATTGGAGAGCTCCACTCTATATCGATTAGCCAGTTTGAGGCCATGGCCAAACGGTGCAATTTCTAATGCTTGTAGATGGGGTTGCAAGTTTAGATTTCCATCATTCATCATCTTGATTGCATTCTTAGTCGAGGAATATTTTGTTAGGAGAGGTGGTTGTGGTACTATAACACTGGACCATCAAGGCTTGTAGATGTGGCTTGTACTTGTTGGGTTTGTTGTTCAAAGAGGTTGGCGGGTTGGCCAGTGATATCTTGCTGCACACATATGATTTCTAATTCCGATATGACAATCCACCTGTAAGTGTATAATGAAGAAGTATTATCGATAGGACAAGATGCGACATAATGGAGTTCAAGAATGATAATCTATAAGTTTTGATTTTGCATATTGTAGCAAATCACTGAAATATGATGGCTCACCTTGAATTGCAAAGAACGGGGCAACTGTATTTAATGAGTTTAACTATAAAGCCCTTCTGTAGTTCTTCAAAATCTATGCGGTGGTTGTATTGTTTTGGAAGTGTAGCCTTCTGCTTATGCATCCCATCAAAGAGTTGTAGTATATAGCGATTGGTTGGTTCAAGCCCATGTCCAAACATTAAAATATCTATTGCTTGTAAATGGGGTTGTAGGTCTACGTTTCCATCATGGATCATTTTAATTGCGTTCGTAGTCAAAGAAAACATTGTGACAAGAGAGCGAACTAGTCCTTGCAAAAGTAAATTGTAGGTGGCATCTATTACTTACTTAAAATGACATAGAAAAAATATACTTTGTGAAGTACAAAATTAATATGTTGTATACCCAACAAAATATAGGTAACTAATTTGATAATATTTGAAAAATCCACAATGGTGTTGAATGTGACCTTGCAAGCAATAGTTTAAATAAAAGTATGTATAGAAGTTACATAGAGTAAAAGTAAATTTAGAATAATACCTGTAAATGTGATTTTGAATAGGTGTGTATATCAAAATAGTGGCCTTTGGAAGTTAGCTTGTTGTATTTGCAAGGAAAACAAAAAGGGAAACTGTAGTGAGTAAAAAAATTAGTTCACACTATTAAGTAATCTAAGTAACTTGGAAGCACTATAGATGTTTCACTGCATTCTATGCTAAAGGAACAAGAGGATAAGTGCTTTCAAACAAATGAATATAACACTAGGGCGTTAATAGCAAGGGATAAACAATGAATGAACATACAATTAAATTAAAGAGAGCTAGTTGGCTCACAAACATTTTAACCTATTATTGGAGAGCACAAATTTTATGTGGATTGTGTCCTGGTTGAGGATAAATCTATCATGTCTGTTAATATAGTATACTAGAAATGTGAAATATGTTAAAAGAATGGACTTTGTTTAAAGCAGTGCTTTACTGTAAAGTTTGCGGGTTTAAGGAAGTGAGTACAATATTATCGTTCTACTAAGTGAACAATTTTTAAGGAATTTAGGTGGAAGAACGAGACTATTATATGCATAGACTATAATTCAACACAATGGTTAGACTATGCTTAGTTGAAGTGAAATGAGGAAAGGTTTGCAACACATTATAATTTTATCGTTCTAGCAAGTGAACAAATTTTAAGGAATTTAGGTGGAAGAACGAGACTATTATATGCATAGACTATAATTCAACACAATGGTTAGACTATGCTTAGTTGAAGTGAAATGAGGAAAGGTTTGCAACACATTATAATATTATCGTTCTAGTAAGTGAACAAATTTTAAGGAATTTAGGTGGAAGAACGAGACTATTATATGCATAGACTATAATTCAACACAATGGTTAGAGTATGCTTAGTTGAAGTGAAATGAGGAAAGGTTTGCAACATATTATATGCAAACTACTATTCTTAATTATATGCAATTGAAGATGCCATTTGTTTTTGGAATTTAGACATATAGGTCAAGTAAAGAGATATAGAACAAAAACAAAAGTCAAGAACCAAGATGCAAAATGATAGCAAGAGAACAAAGTATGTGTACATATTTTTGAAGCAAAAAACATGTTACATGGTATTGTAGTAGGTGACATATTGCATCCTTTTATCGCGAGGCAAAGTGTCTTGTTCACAGTATATTGGAGCTTACATTTCTTTAAGGGAGTTACAAAATATCCAACTATCCATAAGTTGGTAAAAGCTGAAGTTATATGGTTATATCAAATACTATATACACATTTATAGCGAGAATGTATCTTAGACATGATTCAAGTAATTCTGGAATGCTTCTTTAATGTAGATAGAACCACCTTGTCTGTAATACTCATTCACTTTCATTTCACGAAGGAAAGTACAAAAAGAACTCAACTTGTCACAAGTTGAATGGAACTCATGTACTGTTACTTCCATTGACTGAATGTCCAAATCTTGAACACTTTGCATGTTTTGAATAGTGGCTTTCGCTTGTTGTAGCAAGTCAAGGCAAGTAATTGTAACTTCATTTGCAAAATCTTGTATTTGGGTTGTAGAATTTCGATTGTCATTGATTGAAAGTGTCGAATTGGTTGATAGCATAGGGCCACTGGAACTACTAGAGATGTCAATAATCTCCATTGCTATTTGATTGACGATGTTGAGTTGTATCTTATAAACTATGCTGCAATAATATATGTGTTTTTCAGTGGCAATTTATCATTTTTTAAAATTCTACTTATGAATAATAATTATTGTTAATGTTATTTTTTAAAAGACAATTATATTTATTAAAATATAATATTATTAAAATTTAACTATATATCTATATATTTAAAAGTCAAATAATAATATTATTAAAATTTACATATATGTATATATAATTTATATAGTACAAAAATTATAATATAATAATTATTCAAATAAATTTAGAAATAAAAATTAAAAAATATTTATGCATATAATTTATTATAGAAAATTATTTTGAAGATTTTGTAGTCAATGATTCTTTATGCTTGTATGAAATTAACCTGGAAATTTTTTTTGGTTGTTCATGTATTTGATAATTTGACAAATATACTTTGATTTTGTTAATGAATCAATGATCATATGTGGATCTCCTATACCAAGATACCAAAGGCGCAAAACATAACTATTTTCTCCTCTACAAAAAAGTGTGCACAAAAGTTATCCATATAATCTTGATAGGAGGTTTATAGTTGAATTTATAAGTACTTTATTAAAAATATGATACAACATCAAATGTGTACTAACCATTATTAATTATTTACGAGGCTTGCTACAACATTTATTGGTGAGTCTTGACATGAGTCATTGTAGAAATGTTGGATGTGACGCCTTTTGACATGTTGAATATTGGTTTTTGTTGAGTATAGAATTTGAGACATTGAACATCATCTAGATGGTTTTATATCAACAAGTAATATAAAATTAGCACAAGAAAGAAGTATAATCCATATATTTGTGTTTTATGAATTCATGTAATTGGAAATATTTTGGTTCATGTTAAGTACAAATATTATTTTATACATAAAACATCTAAAATCATGATTGATCATAAATTAGTCTTGAGATAGAAAAAATAAATTACAAAATATTTGTTGATAAAAAAAAAGGTGTTGGTAGCTCCAAAAAGATGATTTTTTTAAGAATATTTGGTAGAGTATTTTAAGGTGTAATATGTTGTCAACATAAAATATTTCATGCAGCAATATGTAAAAAATAAAAGATGCTTTAAAAGAAAAATCTCAATACATTTCCAAACAATTATCAAAAAGTAAAAAATAAAAATAAAAATATATTTTTAACACCTCATTGAAATTATGTGACACTATTAAACATTAACACCTTCAAAATCATACACATTTTAACTGTACTTAATATTGATATCAAAAATCATAAAAAAACTTCATTAACATTTTCTTTCTTCTATAGAAAAAAATCTCAAAAGAAAAACCATTTATAAAAAAAATGCTTCTAAAACACTAGAGGAACTTTACAATTTGCCTTTCTAGACAACTATAAGAGCAGAAGCATGGAGTCTAATTGTCTTCTCTCTAACTACATACACAACAAACAACCAAATAAAAAATCCAAAAAAAATCACAGAAAGAAGTCTCCAAGTTACCAACCCCGAGGTCAAAGTTGTACAGAAAAAAACAATTGTGCGGATAATGTGTATCAAACCGTGAAAGGATATGCATTGTGTATAAATGTAGGATTTAAATATATTTTATATTGTTCAAATAAGACTTGAATGAATGAATGAATGATTTTTAATGACATTCACGAGACTAAACAGTCTATGGGACCAAGACAAAACATCTTAATTTGTTTTCATGTTCTTTTCCAAGTCGGATCTCCTGCTATTAATTTTGACTAGAAGGCTGGCCGTCTGTCTGATCTTGTCCTCCTCAAATAACTATTGCATGTTTTCCACACCCAAACTATTTGCGTACTGATTATGAATAGCTTCATAAGCTGTGCATTCCATGACGAAGTGCCATTCCATCTCCACCACACCTTTATTACAAAATATGCAAATTCTTTCTTCCCAAGCTTCCTTAGGTGACTTCCACCTACCAGTCTCACACCTAAGATGATGCGATCCCGTCCTCAGCTATGCTATTAACAACCTCGCTTTCCCTTTAATAGCAGCCCCTAAATAGATTTTTTCACCATGATCTTTTGTTGGGTTAAATTCTTTGATGTAGTAAGCTTTTTTTCACCCGATCTGTTGTGGCCACATGACAGTCCTGAATTTTTCTCTCACGTACTTTTTTATTTCTCTATTGGTGTTTGGACACTCCTTTAATTTGATGTCCCACTTGTTCAACCACTTGTTGTTCTGCTTCATCCATGTTTTCTTTCTGCGATCTATCGCCTCCTCCATAACCGCTTTGGGCCACCGGTGGTTATCCATGTTTTCAACATTCTTTAAATAACTTATGAGTCGGGTTATCGCCGATGCTTCCAAGGGAAAAGGCCCTGCTTCAGCTAAAAGAATTTCATACGGAACTGTGGCTTTAACTTTGAGATTACTCATTATTAGGTGTTTTTGGATTCTTTTTATTTGCCTCCAACTGCACTTTGACATATTGCACCTCCACACTGCACACCCGTAAAGTACAACCGGAGTGACAAGTAAATCAAAGAGAGTTTTCATGGTTTTCCAATCCCAGAGTTCGACTTTTCTACATCTATTTTGAAGCAAATAAGAAGCTTTCCAACGACCTTGTATCCTTTAAACAAATAATGTGTTAATGCATGGTTGTGCATGGATGCGATGTGCTGGTAAATTGTAGTGTTCATTTTGTTTTCTTAGCATGTGGCATAGCAGGTGGCTCTAGATTACATTTTTAGCGATATTGCGTGACCATGCTTCCTTATTCCTGCATCTCTTGAAAAATCCATACCACTTATTTCTTTGGAGGATATGAATTCCTTCTTCTCCCACACCTGATATGGATTAATTCAGGCTGGTTTGAGGCAATCGACAGATTCATATGAATTGCTGGAATAGTAGGGTAAAATTTATTCATTGTCAATAAAAAGATGTGATGGGAATAAATCAAACAACATATTTAATGTGTGTGTATTTCATGCTTTTACAACTTATTTTCATGGTTATCCGAAGTCGTGAATACAAGGTGTAAAAACATCTTTATAGGACAACCTTGAAAAATATCTGTATAAATGTTTTAAACAGCTTCAATTCATGGATGTGTCTAGTTAATAACTGGGTAAGAAAAATATAATGGTGTATGTTTGATATTTAGGCAAATTGGTTCTATATCTTCTCTGGTATTTGATGTTTTTATACTGGTATTAGAAGACAAGAGAACTAAAAACATGTTTCCTTTTTGTAAGCAGCCATTTATACGGCAACAACTTCTCTTTATCCATGCTTGCTCAGTAGGGATGCTATCAAATGGCTTCAAATATAATGGCCATGTAAAATTATATATTGCGTTAATGTTTTTAGAGCTGACAACAATTTATACCCACTTTATCAGTGAATGTCTACAATTGCAAGTATCCAAACTAACTCGTTGAAAGCAAGACAGTAAAAAAAAAATGTATGTTTACCATTTTATCACTTTATATATTGCTCTAATGTTTTGGGAGAGCTTTGTAGTTAAACATTTGAGGGCATTACTCCATCTCCCATTCTTCAACAATATCTCTGTACTTGTTTCACTTTGACCGCACAAGAGATGCTGCCACCACCACCAGCAGGAGGACGAAGCATATTGTGGTAATACTAGCTATCAATCGAATGACAACGTGCTCTAGACAAGGTACGTGGTGGAGGAAAGAAATATGAGAAGCTATGCTATGCTTACGGCCCCAGGGCAAGAGCTTTGTTCAGAAGGAGCTGCATAAGTTTTACAGGAGGAATGATACACTGCTTTTGGTTCAAAGCTCCCCTTATACCCTGTTCAATGGCGGTGGATAGAAAACACTGAGACAAATAAAGAAGAAGCAGGTGCCCATTTAAAGCTAACATGTGATAGAGATATGATATGATTTCATTGTAATCAGAGATAAGATACGATTTGAAGGATTAAATATAAAATTATCAGGGTTATAGAGCTTCTCGATTCTTGAGCTCAAGACAAGATTTTTACAGCCTTCTAAACTAAAATATTGTTTGCGAATTATAATTTGTTTTCACGTGTGATGCGAGGAAGATATGATTTGGGGAGATCTCATTTCATCTGACGGCTGTAAAACATTTGCTGTTTAACGGTAACCCAACAGAATACTGACTGATCAACATGCGGTGATCTAGAGCAGTGAATGTAAACGACTACGCACAGCCTACAACATTTACTGCAAAGACATTTATCCAACCAGAAGCAGTGAATTTGATCAAGTACTGCAGTGAAGATATTGTAATTTGAGTTGCATTTACTGCAATAAAGATATTGTAGATTTTGTTTTGATATTATATTGGTGCAAAGATATTTAGATTTATAGTTTTTTTAACAAAATTTTTATTGTTTTCTGGCAAACTTTTACCAGATGAAAGGTTTGCCGGCGAGATCAAAGAGTAAACTTTGACCAGATGAACCTGAAAGAGGTTTCTGGTGTGAGACAGGTTTGGGCTCAAAGCTCATACCATATATAGCCTATCGGCTAATAAAAAGACAATGTTAATAACATAGGAGACTTTATAGCCACCATTTGTAGAGGAGTTGGCTGAAGCTTGGGGTTTGCATCCCTTGAGGTCACGGGTTCAACTCCACTTTGTAGTGGGAAAGGCAATGGAAAAAGCAAGGGTCAATAATATTGTGTCAATTCTTGTTTCGATGATTTGAGGTATAGGAATGAACTTTGCCCCTAACTTCCTTGAGGTTAGATGTTTTTTTAACCCAAAAAATGTATTTGATAAAAAGAAAAACATAAGAAACTTTATTGATAATTATGACTATCTTGAAATCTTTATATTGTAAATAAATGTAAATTCTATCTTATCAATACAATTTTAAAAATAAAACGTGCATAGAAAACAAAAACAATGACTAACCAAACATGTAATATAGTTTGGATGGTCCTCAAACTTGATATTTTTTATCTGCACAAAGATAAATAAAATAATTTGTATAAAAAGCATGCATAGGCCATGAAACAGGGAACTGAAAAAATGTGAACATATAATTATTCTCTTAAATAGATTTTCTTTGGATAACATTAAAGGGATTTCTTAATTTTTAACCTTTGTATTCATTGTATTCTCAAATGCATGCCTCATAGAGAAATTAAATATATTGGCCTGGTTATTTTATAATGAGAAGCAATTTATTCTCTAGCAAATCTGAGGGCTCTGTGTTCCATTCACAAGGTGATAACCATGATGTCTTCCATCTTCATCCTTAGGTGTGTTACACTAGTCCTTACTTGGGAAGAAGTGATTGTATCTCATTGACTGTGTTCCAACCACTGAAACCTTTTGTCTGGTATTTGAAGGCCATGGCTTCCACACTTCCAACATTCTCTCTTGGTTGCAATATCGTTGCTACTGTTGTGATGGTACCAATGCCTTTCACATCATTTTATGAAGAAAGGCGCTCCCTCATTGTCATGACTCTTTGCACTGCAACACCCAATCTCCCACTACAACTTCCTTCTCCTCCACTATACATTTCTGTAAAGTTTGAGGAGGTGGGTGCTACAGTTATAGTAGCAGCAGGAGCAGCAACAGGGTTGCTGTGAACACGGCTATCCTGCAATCTGTAATATCTCTTCATTCTCAATAACTCTCTTACAAAAAACCAAAATGCTGGAGCAACTAAAATGCAGTAGAGCAAAAGAAATTCACATGAATCCATGAGGAAAGAGAGCCCATTTGATCTACGGAAAGCAAAGAAAAGTAAAAGCTCGGGTTACAGTCACAGAAACCTCTCCATTTCTTTGATAGCCATCCAAAGGGTTCCAGTCTTTTTGCTATATACTTCTGAAACATTTCTCTCAAACAATAAGAGGCGAAAATGAAAAATCTTGAAATGGAAGCGGATTATACCGGAGATCTAGAGCTCAAATATATACAAAGCAGGAATTTTACTATCCTTGATGTGGATTGGTTGATTAGTTATATGTGTCCATTAGTGCCAATTACTTCACATTACCACACTGTGGGTTACAAGTACACTCTTTAATTCTTGTTTGAAATGTCTGATATTAATTTCAGAATTCAAGAATTTCAAAATAGCTCTTATCCTCCAATACATGCACTACTTCAGAGTTTCTTTCCACAAGCAAGACTGGCAGATGTTTCATTTCTCAAATGGGCACAATATTCTTGGACATTAGGAGCAATAACTAAAATGCATTTCCCACAAACCACTGTAACATATCAAAACTATTGTTTCCTAAAATTTTTATCATTGGCATTTAATTAGGTTCATGTTCATAATAAATTGTAACATGGATGGGAGATGGGAGATGGGTTCAGTCTTAAATAATATTAAGAGGTTGTGATTCAATGCATACATTGTTTTGAGAACTCAACTGACAGAGAAAAAATATAGAAAATTGATAACAAGTCAATACAATGAGCTGATATCTATACTAGCAGCCAACTTAAAAACTTTTCATTAGATTTTTCTTGAATATTATTTTTGTTTTAAAGCTAATTTCAATTGGGTCTTCTTCAAATCCTCAGCCATCTTATCCAATTCAGCCTGTTTGAGCATCAAGGCCTCCATCCACTTTTTCCTCTCCATCATGAAGCCCTCCTCCATCTTGACACACTTGTTCTTCCACCTCTGCAACTCCTCCATCATACTCTCCATCTCCTTCCCATGTACCCACCCATATTCCCCATCCTTACTCTTGCTCATCTCACACTCACACTCCCACTGCTCACCCAAGTGTTTGCTACACTTCTTCATCCACCTACTATTATTCAGCAATGGATTATTTGACATCTTCTCAACAGCTTCAAATTTCAATTTGCTCCCAAAACTAAAATAAAATTTACCATTGCTGATTTGCCAGGACATGTAAAAATATATAGATGTTGCTTTTCCTCCATGAATTCCCAGCCATCAGAAAGACAATTCAACTTCTAAATTCAACTATCAGAAACGCTCATTGAGCTGCGAAATTTGAGAGGTGTGGCATTAATTGATGGATAGACACTGGCGTGAGACTTGGCATTCAAATTCAGAAACTCACAACAAGCAATTAGTATTTTTGTTTTTTATAGAAATTCTTCAGACAGTGGAAATTAGAATTATTATCATCATTCAATATGCAGAACGCTTTGTATGACAGAACTTTACAAGTGTTGCCTTGAGCAGTAAATTTAGTAAAATGGTGGGCAGAAAATCTTGAAAATCCTCCCTTGCAGGTCTGGAATTTGACAGTCATCTCTATCTGGGCAGAAAATCTTGAAAATCCCCCCTTCAGCTCTGGAATTTGACAGGAATTTGACAGTCATCCCTATCTGGACAGAAAATCTTGAAAATCCCCTCTTCACGTCTTGACAGTCATCCTTATCTGTCATATGAAAATTTCAGTTTGGTCATTTAAATATTTTTTTAAGAGAAATATTAATTTTCAAAAAATTATTTAATTTATGATTTTTTTATATAAATTTTTTCATAAATACGATATCTTGAAAAATTAGAAAATAATAGTAACTATTAGTAATAAATGTAAAAAATATTAAATTTACTCTTATAATTACTAACTAGTTTCTAAGTTCATATTGTTTAATTATAATTTTTTTTATAAAATCTTTTATAAATACAATATCTTGAAAAATTAGAAAACAATAATAACTAGTATACATATATTAATTAATAATATATATAAAGAACTGTGAATATTGTTTATTATAATATTAATTAATAAAATATATGAAAAACTAATAATATATATATAAAATTATTTTTAATATTTATATATATATTAATTAATAATATATATAAAAATCTATTTAAGCATACATATCTTAGTTTGTAATTTTAATCAAAAAGTATTTAAATTAAAAACTATTTATTGGAAAACTTTTAATTTAAATCTTTTTCAAAAAATAGAAAAAAAAAATCATTTTATGTGTTTGTTATTCTTAAGCAGCACATACTTCACTTCCCTGTCATTTTCAATGAAGTTTAACTAGAATACATATATTAATTAATATAACGCTTTCAGCTTAACTAGAGTACATATATTAATTAATAATATATATAAAGAATGCTGAAAGTTATCAATACTTAACATTGTTTATTATAATATTAATGAATAAAATATACCAAAAATTAATAATATATATAAAAAAACTATTTAAGCATACATATCTTAGTTTGTAATTTTAATCAAAAAATATTTAAATTAAAAACTATTTATTGGGAAGCTTTTAATTGAAATCTTTTTGGAAAAATAGAAAAAAAAAATCATTTTATGCGCTTGTTCTTCTTAAGCAACACTTCCACTTGCCTGTCATTTTCAATGAAGCTTCAAAAAGTTTACGAATATTCATTTGTTGCTTTCACTATATAACGCTTTCAGCGTAATAATTAGTAATAAATTTAAAAATATATATTATAAATCATATATGTAAGACAATGATAATTATTAATAAAAATGTCAAAATTTTAAATTTACTTTTAGAACTTCAAGAAAATCATATACTATTTTTGAAAAAAATTTAAAATAATTAATTTTTATAATAAACATTATAAAATGATATATATTAATATTAAAAATTAAAATATTATATTATATTTGTCTATAATATTTTTTTGCTATTTAATTATAATTTAAAGTGTCATGTATACAATTATATAAAAATATAGAGCAAGTCATAGCAAGTCAAACTATAGGTCTATACTACGGTCAAATAGACCATCAAATTCTAGGCTTGCATCCTTGTGTTCATAAATTCCTTAGAAAGCATGTAATGATTAATTAAACAAAATATTTTTTTGTCATAATTATCTATTTAGAATTATTTATTTATGAAACATCTATGTGTAGGATGATAAAAATAAGAGTGCTTGTCCTTGTGTTGTAAGCTGAGAGTTATCCATTAGTTTGACAAGAGATAAGTGAGGTAATGAGATTATGAAAAAAATGTGGTTTGATATTATATTTAGAGGTTCTTTTAATGTAGTGAATTCTCTAAAGTATGTTGGTTTATAATTTTCTTAATGATTATCATTAATATTATTAGGTATATCATATAAATCATCTATATGTGACAAAGTGCTAGAGCTATATCGATCTATAAAAATAAATAAAAATTATTTGATGAAGTACAATCATGCTTGCATATAGTAGTATAACTCATGTTAATAGCTAATGCTTGAAATTATGATATGCAAAATCTAATTGAATCATATATTTATTGCTTGCATATCATAAGATCAAGAGCATATTTCTTACGCTCAACATTATAATAGAAATATTTTCATGAAAGTACTAGCCCAATCCTTGAAGGAAGTGATAGAAGCATGCTCAACAATGAATACAATTGTGGTATGTGCATGACTACTTAGACTTGATGGGAACACATGAGTGAGAAATTCTTGCTCACAAAAATAAGAGAGGCACACAACTTAAAAGTAGTGTAAATATTGTAATGGATCGCCTTTACCATCATTGTTTGTGAAATGAGGTGCTACAAATCCACTTGGAGAAGGATAAGACAAAATTTATCAAGTGCTATAGGAATGTGTAATCTCAGTTTCATAAGATACTTCTATTTAAGGGTTTGTTTAATCATTAATGCATTTTTTTGGATGAGCCATTTCACTAATGAGGTAGTTCTCATAAGATGAAATATGATTCTCAACACATCCCATATCCATATATATATATATATATATATATATATATATATATATATATATATATATATATATATATATATCATGTGTAATAGTGGGAGATACATTATCAACTAGGGGCATATTATCCTCATGTTCTTTGTCTTTATATGTGTCTAGGTCATGTGTTTGTTTAGAAGTGTATAAGAACAAGCTCCAAAATAACTCAAGGATATACTTGAGGAAAACATGAGAGGATCCACATGTGGGTCTCCATAAAAAAAATTATGTCATCATGGCACTTAGAGAAATCCATGGGATCTACTTAGGAAAGGCCACTAGAATGTGTAAGTTAATGAATCATCATGAGACAATGAATCCTCATCTTTATCATATAATATAAAGAGCTATCATTGTGTTCATCATTAATATACCATGATACACAAGATAGGAAGTAATGATTGACAACCTCATGTGATTGTGAAAAAGATGTATTGTGTGCAAGAATATCACTAGAAAAAAAGAAGTATAATTATTATAAATCTCCTCACTAGGGCAATCATCATAAATAGACAATCCCAAATCAACATGTCCCCTTTTAACATAATGTCGACCCTTGTAAAATCTAAATTCATCAAAGACCATATTCTTTTGTAAATAAAATAAGTACCCATATCCATTGCATTTAATTTTGTAGATTAAAATTAATTCCATATTATATTATCCCATTGTTGTCATTTATTAGTCTTATATATATGCATGTTGTTGGATTATCCTAGATTAAAGCCTAGGGAGACTTTATTTTCCTTTGCACTTGTTCAATCTTGCATACCCTAGTTTATCCATAGGGTTTCTAAATTCTTCTTTCAACAAACTAAGTACACCTAACCATTGCATTTCATTTTGTAGCTTAATATTTAATTTCATAATACATTAGCCCATTTTAAATTTCATTGATCAATCTTATGTATATGCATGTTGTTCCAGATTATCCTAAATTGAATCCTAGAGAATGTTGATTTTCCTTCGCACTTGTCTAATCTTACATGCCCTAGGGTATCCATAGGGTATCTTATCATCATTAGGATTTCCATTGTATTTTTCTAATTTCACAGATTATTTTTGAAATCTAATCTTCCTTTTTTTGTGTGTCTCATTGACACATCATCATTTTAGAGTTTGGTGCTTATTTGTACATATTTGATATTGTACCTACACGTACTTTGGCCTTAAGGTTTATATTTTACACTTTTATCAAATATGATAAACCTCTATTTTTAATTTTAAACTTGGCTTGAAGTCATGATATGTAAACTCCAATTGGCTCTTGACCTTATGAAATGCAAACAATAAATATATGAGCCAATTAGATTTTGCATATCACAATTTAGGGCATTAGCTATTAACTTGATTTATAATTTAGATGATGGTGTGCATTCATGTGTGGTTTACTTCCAACATTTAAGGACCAAATCTATTATATGCCTCATCATTTTTTTTTTCACAATTGTGTACTACTATATGTAAGCATGAGTATACTTTCTTGAATAATATTCTTTCATAACTATATAGCTCTAGCACTTTTTCACATTTGGAATATTAATATGATATACCTAATAATATTCATGATGATCATAAGACTATTTTTGAACCAACACACTATAGAGAATTCACTACATAGAAAGAGCCTCCACATATAGTATCAAAACAACTTTTGTTGTACATAAGGTCATTACATTACCTCTTGTCAAACCAAACAATAACTCCAAGCTTCCACAACACAAGGATGTATACTTTTTGTTGGACTCAAGGGAACACTGAGAGGGAGGGGGGGTGAATTAGTGTTCTGCAAATCTGAACTTTATTAATCTAATAATTAAACCATTTCAGCATTAAACCAAAGAAAGATGCAAACACACAAAGTAATCATCCACAACACCATAATACAAGGATTTTTACGTGGAAACCTTGTTAGAGAAAAAACCACGGTGGAGGTTAATTCACAATTTGAGTACTCAAATATAAGGTTTTACAAAAGGGAATGCACTTGCATTCAAGCACACCACCTAGAGCTCACTGCTCAATATAAAGGCTCACTGCCTTATAAAATTTCAGATTAAAACCATCTAAAGGGTTGAACTGAAGTAGTAGCATCTACTTATGCCAAGTTACAGTTCTGGTTAGGCTCATGGATTAGATTCTGGATCCTCAATCTGATTTTATTCTTTGCTCTGCTCTTTTCTGCAATTCACAACATAAATCTATGCACAGATGAATTCACACCACTATCCTTTTGATTTTAGCATCACACACTTATATACTTCACATAATACACATTCACATCTTCAAAATGATACGACCGATCTCATATATATATTTGCAACCAAAGATTCGATCATTCATATGTCAACTTACATAAAACATAAAATACTTTTCAGCTATTGGCTAAATCCACCACTAATTCTTTATGCGTATCCTCCAAAGTTGGTTAAGACATAGAGAGGACCCAAATAAACATATTCGAGCACAAAAGAAATTAACCAATTACTTCTTAAACATCCACAACGACTAATTTCGCCAGGTCAACCTTCTAGCATAGATAACCAAAAAATTAGTGCACCGGATCTCCTAGTTCATACACCAGTGAATGCACATCAATATACTTCTCGGATAAGGTAATAAAAACATCAAAAACCTTCCTCTGATATCCACAACTCAAAATAATAGTCCAATGAGGTATTCAAATCAACATCTTTGCCTTTAATTAGATGCCCTGTTCTTCATTTTGTTCTATCGGTATGAGCCAATACTAGACTGTAGATCAGATGAGTGACTTTAGGTTGCCATCAATGACAACACTAGAATCCATATGCCAAAAATCTCCCCCTTTGGCATTGATGGCAACACTTAGTGAAAAATGACTAAGTGTCAAAATATGAATACGCTGCCAAACTTCAAAATTCCAAAACATAGCTTCCCCTTAGATTGATGAGGCATTTTTCACTGCTTTCTCTCCCCCTTTGACATCAATGACAAAGCTATGCCAACAATTGACAAAACATGTGTTGCTTTCTCTCCCCCTTTTTCAAATATAACCAAAATTTCAAAATTTTGAAAATGAACAACCGTAACTTAGAAAATTATCTTGTGATTCTCCTTCATCTCTGGAAGGAATTTCTTCCAAGCATCTAAAGCAATTCCAATGATTATGATCATACTATTATTTTTAGATGTCCTATTGACAATCACAGTGAGGGATTCCAGAATTGTGATCACATCCTCTAATTTTTCACCTTTACTCAGTATCTCAACCATCTGTTCCAATTTGCATTTAGTTAGGTCCTTCACTTTCCAAAAAGTGTCCACAAGTGTGTTTTTAGTGAACTAAACTTTTGTGTGCTCAAACTGCAGTAGCCGAAGTTGCTCCTTCTTTGTTTCTGAAAAAGACTTTATATGATATTTTGTGCACAATGTACTTTGTAACAGGGTTCTTGATTGTCGAGATTATCAATGCCCTTTGATCTCCAATTATTCCAATTAGGGTTTCAACTTCTTTATTCCGAATGGATTTCTTTCTTGGTATATCCTTGAATTTACATAATCCAGTCAAATTTTCAATTACTTCCTTCGAAATGATGTAGGGTTTGTCTAAAATCAAGGTGTCATCATTTAATCTGCTCAAAATGAATTTAATGAGTTATGTGTTCTCGAAGTACAAAAACTCATTCCAAATATCCAAATTCTCGTGTTTGACTTCTCTTAACCACTTCAATCCATCGGGCGACAACAGATTTCTCATGGACCTAATCTTTTCACTGTTGTATTCATCCAAATTGATTGACACTTTGATTTGTTCCATTCTTCCTTTCGTATTTTACGTTTATCAACCGGACACCAAATTATATGGAAAATCTAAAAACAACTAAAATGCCTGATGAGTTTTGAGATTTGCTCCTGAATTAACTTCACTTCTTCGAAATTATGCTACCAAGTGTTCTCCTTCTTCTCTTGTTCGATGCAAAGTGACAAATGAGAGTTTCAACTTGTCTTTTATATCTCACATGCTTGTAATAAATCCTTTTGCCCTAGGTTTCCCAAATACTCTATTTTCTCAGACAACAAGAGAAAAATTCTTTCGTGGACTTATGATTTCTTGAAATTTCTTGTGAATATTTTCCAAAACCTTTTCATATCATTGATACACCTTTTCGATCATCCTTCGCATTCTGGTACCAACTACAGGCAAGGGAGAAAGGATTTTATTGGAAAAACTCCCCTTAGGCCAGTGGCCTAAGATCAATTACCAGAAGTAGGTTCCGGTGTAGAGCCATTTCCAGAATTAGATCCATTCTTCCTTACCCATGTATTCTTTATCTAATCTCTTATTTCATCTACAGTCACTTTTCCTTTTCCTTTATCATTTTTTTGTGTATTTCTCTTTGTATACCGGACCTCTTTTACCCACATTTTTGTTTTTGCAGAATCTTGAGATGTGACTGTATCTATTGCAATTGTAACACACAGTATTTCCTTGTCCAAACCAATCATTCCATTGATTTCTTCTTGATCTGCATTGATTAGCAATATGCACAAATCTTCCATAAGTATAACATTCAACATTCCTTCTATTGACAAAGTAGTTTGACATAGTTCTACATTCAATTGATTTATGACCAAAATTTTTGCAATTGAAACACTAATCAAAGAATGATGGATTACTTGATTTCATTTTACTTCTACACTGAGTAGCCATATGGCCAAATTTATTGCAACCAAAACAGTATCCATTAAACTTTTGAGCATTAGGTTGTCTTACCAGATACCTTCCATCTTTCTTCATCTAGTTACCTTGCCTGATATTTCTTTGTCCAAATCTAGAACTTTCTCCTTTCTCATATCCAAGACCTCACTTGTCTTTAGCATTCTTCTATCCTTGAGTCAACTCATCAAGATTAACATAACTAATCTTGAACTTATCCTTGTATTCATTTGTAGTAGCAAGTTCATCTCTGAGAATAATAAGTTGTTTTTCAAGTTCTTCTTCATTGTTTCTGGATTGTTGCAATTCACTTTCTAACTAAATGAATTCTCCATTTTCTCTTCTGCATTCATCAAATATTTCTTTTAAGGACCGGGCAAGAGTTTCCTCATTATTATTCCTTTCTTCAATCTCCTTATTTAGCTTCATCATTATAGATTCTATCTAATGCTTTAGGGTAGCATTGTTTCTGGAAAGCTTTTCACATTCTTCAGTTATTTTCTTCAAGGTTTGAGTCAGGTGAGCATCATCCATGTTTTCGCTTTCTTTCTGCTTAATTTTATCACAAAGATCTTTCCTCTTTTCCCTAGATTTAATAATCCGATCTTTCAACGTCTAAATGAATTTCTCAGCATCCCTAAGATTTGCTTTCAATTCTTGGAGTTTTGCTTTAGAATGATCAAGGTCATCAAGTGCCACCACAAGCTGCTGTTGAAGACTACCAGAGTCCATTACATTCCAAGATCCACCTCAAGCTACTAAACTTCTTCTGAGGAACCAAATGCTCTGATACCAATTGTTGGACTCAAGGGAACACTAAGAGGGAGGGGGTGAATCAGTGTTCTGCAAATCTGAACTTTATTAATCTGATAATTAAACCATGTTAGCATTAAACCAAAGAAAGATGCAAACACACAAAGTAATCATCCACAACACCATAACACAAGGACTTTTACGTGGAAACCCTGTTAGGGGAAAAACCACAGTGGAAGTTAATCCATAATTTGAGTACTCAAATTTAAGGTTTTACAAAAAGGAATGCACTTGCATTCAGACACACTGTCTAGAGCTCACTGCTCAATATAAAGGCTCACTACCTTACAAAAGTTCAGATTAAAACCATTTGAAGGGTTGAATTGAAGTAGTAGCATCTACTTATGCCAAGTTATAATTCTAATTAGGCTCATGGATCAGATTTTGGATCCTCGGTCTAATTTTGTTCTTCGCTATGCTCTGCTCTACTCTTTTTTGCAATTCACAACACAAATCCATGCACAGATGAATTCACACCACTATCCTTCTAATTTTTCGCATCACACACTTATATAATTCGCATACTACACATTCGCATCTTCAAAATGATACAACCGATCTCATATATATTCGCAACCAAAGATTTGATCATTCATATGTTGGCTTACATAAAACATAAAATACTTTTCAACTGTCGGCTAAATCCACCACTAATTCTTTATGTGTATCCTCCAAAGTCAGTTAAGACATAGAGATGACCCAAATAAACATATTCGAGCACAAAGAAAATTAACCAATTACTTCTTAGACATCTGCAACGACTAATTTCGCTAGGTCGGCCTTCTAACACAGATAATAAAAAAAATAGTGCATTAGATCTCCTAGATCGTACACTAGTAAATGCACATCAATATACTTCTCAGATAAGGTAATACAAACATCAACAAACCTTCCTCTGAGATCCACAACTCAAAATAATAGTCTGGTGAGGTATTCAGATCGATATCTTTGCCTTTAATTGGATGCCATGTTCTTCATTTTGTTCTGCCGGTATGAGCCAATACTAGACTGTAGATCAGATGAGTGACTTTAGGTTGCCATCAATGACAACACTAGAAGCCATATGCCAACACTTTTTTTGTTATCATCACACACATGGATGTTCCATAAATAAACGCATTGCATTCAAATATAAAGTTTAAAGATTTTATGGATAAAGAGGAGATAAACATTAAGCATATCCATGGGCCCCCAACTTCCACACTTGATGAGATTAATCATATGGAAGTAAATGGTGTGTAACAAGAGGTTGGTTCTAACTAAACCTGTGTTGATGTTACACATGAAGTAAAAGACAAATATCTTATCTTTTTCCTTCATTTTCTGGCCTTTTATCAATGCCTTGTTTGTTGAACCTCCTCTTCCGATTATGCCTTCAATATCATTGGAGTTTTATTATTTTCATTTTGCTTTGTTTTGTACCTTTTTTGTATGGTTATTGATATTCTCTTTTATGTGAATACTTTATAAGTATATTTACCTTTTCTCATATTCTTCCACTTTGATTGCTTATTTATACTTTAACATTTTATCCTTATTCACTCATACTTATGTGGCCCTTGTCCTTTCACATTCCATGCTTATGCTCATGAAATTTTGCCTATACTTGTTTACATATGTGACATTTTCCTTAGTCTTTGACCATTGTCTATATACCATGATCTTGTGTTGTCATACCATGCCTTTTAGAGCTTAATTCACGTGCCTACTTTAACACATCACAATCCTAGAGTTACATACCAAGGCTATAGTGGCATATTAAACTTTTAAGATATCACACCATGATATGGAGGGACATCATTCCTTTCCTCTTCATCACATTTGTACCTTCATCCTCTTCTTGTCATATCTTAAACATTTATATCTACTTTTGGGGCACCATGATTCCCCCCTTCTATCAAATACCTTCAATGCCACATGTTTACACTTAAGGGCATCATGTTTTTTCTCGTACATGTTATAATCTCATTGGTATCATGTTTTTTTCCTTACATGTTTTTTTCTCTCATTGCTAGATTTTTTATATCTAGGGCATCATGCCTTCTCCATTCACCTATTGAGATCTCGTTACTATATCTTCTATCATAGACATCATACATTCCCGCTTACAAATTCTGCTTTCATTACCATATTTCTATATCACTAAAACCATGTTTTCCCCTTCTTAATATTGCATACCTACATCACCCTCGATACCATTTACGGCCTAAATTTGATGGCTATATAATCATATTTGAAGATTTTTACTGAAAAATACAATCAAAATTTCGAAAAGATTATATAATGTAAAAAAGAACCTGTGAAAAAAATTATATAAGATATTATAGTGAAATATATATCTGATCTAAGATATACTTTTTCAATAAAATGAATTTTGATATTTGAAAGATAATTCTAAATATAAATAACACCAAAAATGAGTTGACATGCAGGGTCGACCATCAAATTAACGCCAATCATTATCATAAATAAGTATAATCAACAGAGGGCGGGGAATTCTCAAGATTCTCTGCCAGCCGTATTACTAAATCAACACTGGCCGTATTAAATGATGACACATACTCTAATTTAAACTGCCAGCCGTGTTACTAATTGCGTTGTGCGTTTCTGAAATTGAATTTAGCAGGCCAATAAGTGTTTCTGACAGCTGAATTTAGGAAGTTGATTTTCCTTTCTGACGGTTGAGAATTCATGGAGGAAAAGCAACAAAATATTTATATGTCCTGGCATATCAGCAATGGTAGATTTTAGTTTATTTTTTGGGAGCAAATTGAAATTTGAAGCTGTTGAGAAGATGTCAAATAATCCATTGCTGAATCATAGTAGGTGGTTGAAGAAGTGTGAGTGTGAATCTGAATTTGAAAAGAGCAATGGTAAGGATGGGGAATATGGGTGGGTACATGGTAAGGGGATGGAGATTGTGAAGGATAAGTTGCAGAGGTGGAAGAACAAGTGTGTCAACATGGAGGAGGGTTTCAGGATGGGCCTATTTTTTAACCATCCTCCATCTTGACACACTTGTTCTTCCACCTCTGCAACTTGCTCAAGAAGGCTGAACTGATTAGAATGAAGGGAAGAAGGCTGAGGATTTGAAGAAGACTGAATTGGAATTGGAATTGAAGTATAATAGGATGGATAAGCTGATTCAAGACTCAGATAACATATTACAATTTGAAGTTAGTCTCATTGTTCTGGGGAAGAAGGACATTAAGGGTACAGATGAGCAAGAGGAGAGTCAGATAACATATTTGTAATTTTCCAAGGAATTTCAAAATGCAAGTGAGAATGTTTTCTGTTGGCTGAGTTTTTCAAATTTATATATTTGAGTGGACTGTTTATGCATCATTGGCTTACACTGCACATCTATTCAATTTAACACCATGTGAGCCAAATGATGCATAAACAGTCCACTCAAATATATATAACCTTGAAAACCCTAGACAATATGAAAACTGTGATAATTTTTGAGACATTGTTGTGCATCAGAGTTCTTCTTGAATTTGGATAATGGTCAAGGAACCATATTAAGACAGTGGTTGACACTTCTTAGACTCATGCTCAAAGAGACTACTTAATTCATTTTGATGTTGTGATAGCATCTGAAACTGAGGTGAAGATTTTCTCATCTGCATGCTGCCTTAATGGTGGTCAGTTTTGTATCATGGAGTTTTTTTTCTCTTTTGCTTTTCACTCTTGAATGAATTGATCAAATGGATATCACAATATCACAAATATGAATTTTCCTTTGCTGTGACTGATTAATTTTCTAAGTTATGTATTGCTTGTTCATCTTTGTTTATTACTGTCAAGGATTTCTTTCTGACCTTCAGTTAACATATGCACTCCTTTTAATGCTTCATTTATTGTTTCTGAAAGGAATTGAATCCATGCTTATAAGGTTGTAAAAGCGCATCTCTATTAGGCTCTTAGGATGTATTAGGATACATTTTATTATGTCATTCAAGGAATGATTTTTTTATCATCTCATACCCAAGAATTAGACATTTCGGTTTGACAAGAAAGAAATAATAAGGCATGGTAGGATCCTTTAAAACTCCATAAAATGTGAAATGTTCTCCATAATGTAGTTTATTTTGAGTATGGATAAGCTGAGTGGGAAACTTTAGAGCTTGAAATCTGAACTAAAGAAAGACAGCTACAATCATAAAATTCATAGTATTTATCGCTATGTTACAGTGGTTGGTTGGAAATGCATTTTTGTTATTTTTTGTAATATGCAAGAGTATTATGTTCATTTTTGTAAGTCTTGGTATGGTGAGAAATGAAACATCTACTTATCTTTCTTGTCGAAAGAAACTTTGAAGTGGTGTATATATTGTAGGATAAGATCTAATGAAATATTCTTGAATTGTTAAATTAATATCAAACATTTAAAACAAGAATCAAAGAGCATTCCTATAACCTACAACGTGGAAATGTGAAGCAATGGGCAGTAATGGACACATATAACTAATCACCCAATCCACATGAAGATCATAAAATTAAAAATTCTTATTTTGAAATCTTATTAGAAAAGTAAAAGATTAAAGGAGGCCATAGAGATTTAGAAGGAATTGACTAGGTAATGATAATTTTAAACTTAGCCACACTTGGAAGGCACTTATCCACAAACTTGATCATAGTCTGGATATAATTGATTAGGTGTTCGATTAATAAATCAGCTATTTAATCAATTAATTAAATAATGGATTTTTTATTTTATTTTTCTTTCAAGTAGTGGCTTTTACTCTTTGTATGTAATGATTGTTCAAATAGAGTGATTCAAAATATTTACTTTCTAGTAACTATTATTTTACTATATGTGATTATAAAGAAACCTAAAGTCTAAAGAATAAATATTAGTATATTATTATAATTACTATTAATTCCTATTTAACAAAAATGTAAGTTTTATTAATGTGAATAAAAATAAATGTAAGTTTTGTTAATTATATTATTTTAGTTTTGTTAATAACTTCTTTGAATGACCTAATTGTAATCCTAACTCACATCCTAACTCTAACCCTATCCTAAACCTGACCCTAACCCTAACCCTAACCCTAACCCTAACAATAAATCTTAAACCATTATCCTAACCCTAAACCTATCTCTAACCCTAACCATAGTTGTAACACTAACCATAACTATACTCTTAACTTTAAATCTTAAATTGTCAACCATAATCATAACCCTAGTCTTTCCCTAATCCTAACCATAAACTATAATCCTAACCCTAACCCTAACCACATCCCTAATTATAATTGGAAACCCTAATCCTAATCCCATTTCTAATATGAATCATACTCGTAACTCTAAACCTAACCCTAAATCCTAAACACTAATCTAACTTGAATCTTAACCCTGTTTCTCATAACCCTAACCCTAACTCTAACCCTAACCCTAACACAAACAATAAACTTTAAACCATAATCTTAATCCTAATTCAAACCATAATATAAAATAAAATATTTAAATATCTAATCTAGAAATATTAAAATCTTCTAAAAATTGTTTCTATTAATTTATTTAATTTAAAATACTGAAATGTTCATATCTCATATATAAATTAATGTTATACATTTTGATAAAAAAATAAATTTTAGTTTACAAATTTTCAATTTGAATAATAACAAATAAAAAAAATTGATAATCTTAATCCTTATTCAAACCATAATATAAAATAAAATATTTAAATATCTAGAAATATTAAAATCTTCTAAAAATTGTTTCTATTAATTTATTTAACTTAAAATATATTGAAATGTTCATATCTCATATATAAATTAATGTTATACATTTTGATAAAATAATAAATTTTAGTTTCTAAATTTTCAATTTGAATAATAACAAATAAAAAAAATTGATGAAAAAACTCTAATAATATAATATATATTTATAATTTAATATAACTAATTATAATATATTAAATCTAATATATTAAAAATTATTTAATATGATATTGAATTATATTATACTATATTAAATAATTATAATAAAATAATATTATATTATTATTAATATTAGTATTCTTCTATATATGAAAAAATTCTTAATATATTTTAATTAATATGTTTATATTATTAATATTATAAATAATGTGTTAATATTAGTATTTTAATATTATATTGTTATCATATTATTTTTAATATTTTATAGTTACAATTAAATTTGTATATTAAATTTTTATTATTTTATTATTATTATATAATTACTAAAATATTATTATTCTTTTATTAGTACTTTAGTGAGGCATAATAATGAGTTTTTCTTTTTATAATTAATTAGTTATTAATAATTTAATTTTCAACCAATTAAAAATAATATTTAAAGAAAATCTCACAAAAATCAATTAACTAGATTTGGATTCACACTATTAAAATAATAAAATAAAACTTAAATTAAAGCACATATGTATAAATGAACTAGGGATTTTATTTTACGCAATTAAAATAAATTTTTTAATTAAATCTTAAACTATTAGACATTGCCACTTTTGTTTATTTTTTCAAAATTTATTAACTTCAAAACATAGATAAATACAAATAAAAATGAATTAAAATAACTATAATTAGTATAATTATTAATTCAATTCTAATTCTAATCTTATTATTACTAATTATTATAATGCAAAAGCATTATAATTAGGTTTAGGATTAGAATTAAGAATACTTTAAAACTATGGAGCTACAACTACTCAAAAATTAAAATAAATTTAAAAAATATTACTAATAAAAATCACTTACATATGATTAATAGATATAATGCTCCAAAAATTTATTGATCTAATATATTTATTTCAAATTTTATTTCCAATATTAATATATTTATTTTAAATTTTATTCTCAATATTAATTTTTAGTTGTATTTATGTTTATGAATCAAACCTAATAATTTAATTTAATATATTTTATTTTTTAATATTTATATATTAATATACATATATTAACTTGTAATAAATAACATTTAATACATAACAATTTTATATTAATAATAAGAGAAGGAACATTGCCAACATGTAATATCTAACTTTTAAGTATTTTTAGTATATATATTATATTTATAAAATTTATTTAATATATAATAATTAGTAATATATCATTTATTAAACATATTATTTAACAAATCACTGTGTTAGGCGGAGGTTGCATTTATAAGTATTAAGCTAGCTGTGGACATGGGGTTATTCTAAATTATGGGTGGAAGGCGATTTGTTAAACATCGTCAATTATCTACGTGGCACCCATAAGCCGAGTTGGAATGTTGATCAATAAATAAAGGATGTTATAATCATGTTGAGATCTTGTGAGGAAACTTGTGTTTCTCACATATATCGAGAAGGTAATTCATTAGCAATTATTTTTGCCAATGAAGTTGTCAAGCTTAATGAGTATCGGGCGTGGGAGGAAGGATCTCTCCTTCCTGAGGTAGCTAGGATCTTAATGAGAAATGATGATTTTGGCTGAGTTTATGTGGTGGTGTTATTTAACTTTTAGTACCAACTCTCGACTCACACACTTTGTGGGTTTCATTTGGCTTGTTGGCTATTAGACGAACTCTACTTGCTAGGGTTTTCTATTGTTGGTGCTCTTGAATATGGGTGGTGATAGAAGTAGAATTGAGCCGCACTCTTGTGCGAGCCTGAGAAAGAAGGAGAAAATTTGGAGGATTCTTCAACATAAGAATTTTACGCCATTCTTGGAAAGATTGCATAGACATGACCCGAATTCTTTGGCGAAGTTTGTTTCTTGTTAGCACAATTGCAAACTCCAGATTAAGGGCTTGGTTATTGACATCAATGAGGAGTTGATTGCTAATGTGACTGGGTTGCCTATGGTTGGTCATAAATTCTTTAAAGATAAGAAGAGTAATGAGTAGGAAATGGCTCAATTCTTCAAAGATGATGAATGGAGTAAATTCATCAAGATGGAGGCTTGGGGCTATGAGCAAAAGTCCCTCAAGAAGATATGGGCGGAGATTGCGGAAGTAATAATGTGGCATGTGACTTTGGAAGGCAGGATCACTGCTATCCTTGGCCATCATTTTACTCTTTTAAACCATTTTGGGCATGGGTTGTATGTTTCTTTCCCATTCTTTCTATTGTCTTCCATGGAGATCTCTGTGTATTCACACTTAAAAAATAGGAGGGCACCAATCATTCATGAGGGCCTTATTATGTTAATTATGGAACATGTTAAAGCTCTTATCCCTATCTCTTCAATTAAGGGTAAGGAGAAGACTCTTAGTGAGGATTCTGGTTCTTCTGACTCAAATACCAGCATGGCTGGGGATGAGGAGTGGAAGGAATATGGTGAAGAAGGGACTTCATCCCCTTTGGATGTCCCCTCGAAAAAGAGGAAGAAAGGAAACCCTAAAGGAAAATAGGCAGCCAAGCGTCTTATTTTGCATGGGTCGGAGTCCCATTCTATTGTTGATGACACATAGGTGGGCTCTGTGGATTCTGTGCCCAAGGATGTTGCTATGGAAATTGGCTAGGCTCATATTGAGGTGGGTGGTATGGAGGAAGGGCTCCAGGAGAATGTGAAGACAATGGAGGCCAAGGATAAGCAAAGAATGATTTATAAGCGCATTGCCAAGATGAAAAACCAGGCTTCAACAGATTTGGTTAAGGCTACCATGGAGCTTTGTAAGGAGAAGGATTTGGAGGAGAAGGTAGTGGAAATTGATGTTTCCCTGGTACGTGAATCTCCTAATGTGGAACTTGAGGGTGTGAATAAATTTTAGGAGAAGGAGGATGTTGAGCAAAAACAAGCAAAATTGAAGCCTCTTAAGGTTGATCCCCTATCAGAGGACTTCTCCTACCTTAATGACGATTGCACCTCTATGTTTCAACTTCTTGACATGGCAAGGGTGGGGGCTACTGGAACTTTTAAATTGGCTAAATGGACTCTCTAGGAATTCAATAGGGTCAACATCAAAATAAGGGGTTTGAAGGAGAATTTGCAAAATATTCTGAAAGTTTCAATTTCAGATATTCTAATTGATAGAATTGTTGAGCTTGAGTGCTCATTCACTGACCTCAAGTCCCTTTGTGAGCAATGATTGGCTGGTTTAGAAGCCAAGGTATTGGACACCGATGTGGATATCAAGAAACTTCTCCATGCTTGTCACATTTCAGTAAAGAATAGTGTGGACTCTTTGGAGGTTTTGTTTCGCAAAATCAGTGAGCTTAGAGAGGATCAATTGTATTTATCTGAGTTAATGGAAAAGGAACAATTGGCCAAAGGTAAAGGGAGAAAAGGTGCTAAGGATGATGGTAAAGGCCCTGCTACTAGATGGGTTGGTTAGCTGGAAGAAGTCCTTTGTAGCTGAGAAAAAAGAATTGCTAGATGTATGATTGGCAACCGGGAGCTTGAGGTGGCCAACACTTTAAGTAGTTTCAAGTAGTGTCTTGTTGTTGTTTTTTGTCTATTTTTCTGTTGTTGGGTCTCGGTTTCTTTACTATTGTTTTTCTATTTTGTTGCGGCTGGTTGTTGCTGATAGGTTAGTGTTTTATCTTGGGAGCAACATTCTGTGTTTTTTGGTGTTTTGATTTGTGGGTTGCTATTGATGTTTTAGTGTGGTATCTTTTGAGAAACATTTTGTACCTAAAGTTGTAAAGGGTTTTGAGTCCCTTCAAAACCTATTTTTCCCATATAATCAAAACATATTATTTATTTAAAAGTTAGGGATTAAAATTACGTTTATAGTTATGGATAGTGTTACGAGCATAGTTAGGGTTAGGGTTAGGATTAGGGTTAGGGATAGAATTAGAGTTAGGTTTAGGGTTAGGTCACACAAATAGCTAATTAACAATACTAAAACACTATAATTAAGAAAACTTACTTTTATTTTTATTCACATTAATAAAACTTATAATATTTTTTTTTTTCAAATCTAGAAAATAATAGTTACAATACTATAAAGACAAGTACTATGTTATTATAATTAATTTGATTTTGTGCTTTATATTGAAATATTAATTTAATCAATAACTTTAAATAAACTATATATGTAATAAATGTTATATTACTAATTCTTACATATTAAATTTATATTTTCTTATATTTTAATCAATAACTTTAAATAAATTATAGATGTAATAAATGTTATATTACTATTTTTTACATATTAAATACATTTTCTTAATAAAATAAATATAATATATTAAAAATAAATTAAATTGAAATCTATTACATGCTCCATTTTTTAGACCTTTTAGGGATTATAATTAAGTTTAATAACATATCATTATATAGTTTTTATTATATATTTGTAATCCTCTTATTATTATATTATAATATTTATAAGAATATTATTAGTACTTGTCTTAGTACTATTGTAATGAGTTTGACTTTTTTAGTTAACTAATTATTAATAATTTAGTTTTCAACCAGTAATAAGGGACCAGTAAGAAGGGAAGCAGTAATAAGTTTGGACTTTGGGCTTCGTGGTTGCAGTTTGCGAAGTAGTGTAAAGGGTATGAGGGATCCTTGACCCCCAACCCCCAACCTCCAAAAAAAGGAAGTAGTAAGAAGGGAAGTAGGAAGAAGGCAAGAATTCAAGATTTGTGATTACAGTTTACGAAGCGGTGTATAGGGTGTGTGGGATCCCCAACCCCGAAAAAGGGAAGCAGGTAATCGAGCTTTGTGGTTGCGGTTTGTGAAGCCGTGTAAAGGATATGAGGGATCCCCATCCCTCGACCCCCAAAAAATGGAAATTGTAAGAAGGGATGTAGTATGAAGATCAAACTTTGGGCTTTGTGGTAGCGGTTTGCAAAGCGATGTAAAGGATATGAGGGATCCCCAATCCCTGACTCCCGACCCCTGAAAAGGGAAGTAGTAAGAAGATCAGACTTTGGGTTTTGTTGTTGTGGCTTGCCCTCTTGGGCACTTTTGTAATTAGGCCCTATTGGGAACTTTTGTATTTACATACTATTATTATTAATATATTATACAGGCTATTTGCATTTTGCTAAAAAAATATAGTTTTCAACCAATCAAAAATAATATTTAAAAAAAAATCAATTTTGTAAAGTCAATTTGTAATATATTTAACTTTACAAATTATAAAAGTTATTTCTTGTGCATATGATTGGTTAAAAATTTATGTGTGTCATTAACGGATTTGTAGGGAAATCAAGGTAAATAGAGTGAATTGATGAAGCCATAATGTGCTAATGAGGGTGCAACTGTATGGATGCTAGCCACATGAATTGTTGTTGTTATGAACAAATAGGTGTTTGAAGTAAATGTATCTTTGTCAGGTGGGTTGCTTTTGACATTACTTGGTAAAACAAAATTAAAGAGGTACGATATTTTTATCTTTAGTTAAGTTAATCATCAAGACGATGATTCTTTAAGGGGGGAAGGATGTCATGACCCCTATTTTTATTGTTCACATTTTACAATTTTTAATTAAATTAATTGGTGGTGAAATAAAAGTACAAAGAAATAAAAAAAAATTAATTACATTTTAGAATTCGTTTTGCAATTAAATGATAATGCGTGGTTAATAAGAATAATTATTTTATAAGCAATTAAATGTTATCTCTTTACTATTTATTTTGAATAAATATTTAATTTGTAATTAAAATGGAATTTTTCTTGAATATTTTTGGAGGATAAATATTATGTATGAAAATAAATTTCCATTTTATTTTAAAAGATTGGGTTTTGGAAAACTAAAAGAAATCTTTAAAAGAGGAAAAAGAATAATGAAAACGAATACAATAGCTTTCTTAATCTTCAATATTGCTCTGCAAGAAATAACCGAAAAATGGATGCCAAGAAGAGGGTTTTCTGAAGCAAAAACTAAGAATGGTGGAAGAGGGGAAAATTAATACAGGGGAAAAGAGGAAAAATCTTCCACAAGAGATTTCCAACAATCAAGATCATGAAATAGGGGAACAAAAAAAAGAGGAAATTCAAAGGGAAAGCGTTTTCCAAGTTTTTAATTTTTTTCCAATGTATTTTAATTCAAATGGGTGAATAAATGATTCCCTGAGGAAAGATTTGATCCTCTCTTGAAACCCCCCTTTTTGAAAATCAACTGCAAAATTAACTTAGCGTTCTAATATCTTGTTTACTGTATGAGAATCAACATTTTGGTTGTACAAATCTGTGTTCTCCCTATTCTTTTTATATAAAATTATATATGTTTATATAAATACTTATATACAAATATATATAAAATTTATATGTGCCCTACTGCTGAAGAATTTGGAATTTAATTTCTATTTACTGACCCAGAATCTACAAACTGCCTTTCCAATTGAAATTATGTTTTCCAGTATGTAATAATATCACATATTTACACATATATACAGAGTTGTGTAAATATGTAAATATATAATATTAGTACCTTATTTAGGTCAAATGAATTCATTTTTATTTAACTTGAATCAAACTCTTCAGAGCCTGTGGGTTTCGATTTAAGTATGGCTCACTTATTATAGCAACCTTGGGAGGGGCTCCATTTGATACAATGGGGAAGGAAGGATCCCCAGCTAGTGCCTACCCCATATGGGGAGGTTTTTGGTGGAGGTAGCCACCCCTCCACAGGCCGTGGCCTGTGGAGAGGGTGTTGCCTTCCATAGGAAGCATCCCCCCTATGGGGAGGCCATTGGCCCTTCTGCCTATGCCAAACTCTTAGCAAAACTTGATATCTTGTTTAACTTATCAAATATTTTTTGTGTATTTATCCTTCAATTAAAATGCATATATATATATATATATATATATGTGTGTGTGTGAGTATGTGTGTATATTATTTCACTTATAATATGAGAGTTTTGAAAGTATAAAATATATATATATAAATATAAATTTATATATACATATACATATATATAATCAAATCTGTATTATTCCGTTAAAATGTAACTGAGTGAATGATTGTAATTGTATCTGAAATGGGCATAGAATATTGTACTATTTAGAAAAATAAGTGAATTTATGTATATCTTTATATATATATATAATGTATGAGAGCAAGTATAAAAATTTGTCAATAAAGGACATTAAAATATGATTTGGAACGATTAATATTCTACTTAAAATTGACATATGTCAGTATTAGTTAGAATTTTGTGCAATGCACAATGTTCTCTAAGGATAATAAGTCAGTTACTTTCACCAGCAAATAGATATTTTTACATCCATTCATGTCCATTTGATGCAGTCTCTCATTGGGACCACATATAACTCTTGGTTGCATATTTGTGCAAAGTATTTAATTTGAAGCTTACAAATACCACTATCCTTCATTTTCATTTGTCAAATGCATCAAACCATATCAATAAATTTATTTAATGCTTATCCTATTAACGTTATTTCTATAAATTCATTCTAGCTCGATGCTTCCTTATTCCAAATGCTTATCTACCTAGGCAGTTTTAACTAAACTCATTGAATTCAATGGATATAATGATAAATTTATATGTATGCATAAAATATTAGACAAAGTACTAAAGAAAAATGTTAAGTTCATTTATTTTAGCATTTATAATTTTTGGAGCCTCGTTTGAATTCTTTGATTCTTTTAGAATGAACAGGTCAATAAATATGTATGAAGTTTAATTTCATCACATTAAAGAATATTGTTTCAAATTAATGAATAGAGATGTTACAAATCCATCATTAGTATTAGGGCGGGTGCATGGAAATGGGTAGCAATTTTGTGGACACCCTAAAAATAAAAAGTTGAAAACCACAACGCGAGCGCGTTATAATGCGCTCGCGTTATGTCTTCTGTTAAACCTAGGCAAGGTCTCGATGGCTACAACTACAAAGCCATAACGCGAGCGCATTATAACGCGCTCGCATTATCGACTGTTAAAAGCAAAAAACAAATGCAAATCTCTCATTTGCATTTTGACTGGTTTTTTTGCTGCACCCGCGGCCCAAAACCCCAAAATATCTTGCTCACGTTCTAGGAGAAGAATTTCTTCACCAAGAATTCGAATTTCTTCGCAACGATGGCACCACGACGACGAGGAGTTGTAAGAGGTAAGGATTCTATGCTTTTTGTTTTGAATTTGTTAGTTTTAGGTTGAATTTGATATCTATTTGTTTGAATTTTTAAGAGATGCAAATCAACCTGCAAAACCTCAAAATCCTCAACAGGAGGACCAACCAAATCCTCAAGATCAAAATCGACCACAACATCAACCTCCTCCACCAATCACTCAACCCCCTCCTGGCACTCAACAAAATTTAATGAGTGAAATTGAGAACAACAAAAAACAAATTGAGGATTTGATCAATAGGTTGAGTGATCCAAATGGTTCAACCACAGAAAGAATGACCCTAGCAAATTCATTGAAAGATATGTTAACAAACGTAGATTCAATTAGCAAATAAATAACCGGATGGGAAGATAGGAGGTAGGCGGCTAGGGAGTATTATGCAAATAAACTATCATACAAGGATGTGAAAGATTTAAAAATAACAAAAGGTGATTTGTGCTCATTATTCACCGACCCACACACAAATCAAAATCTTACCCTCAATGCGAAGAGGTTTCCTATCCATTGGTGCCACCACCAACAAATGAAGGAGCGGTTTTATGATAGGTGGTACATGGTCTTCGATTACCCACCGTGCAACAATTGCAAGGTCCCGCAATATTTCCTTAGGAAACTATATAGTGAGTTCATATTGAACAAAATCCCAAATTATTTTGATATGAGGGATTTCCAGGGGAGAGGTGGGGGGTCAGCTCAGGATAGACCTGGTGCACAGCCGGATCCTACACGGCAAGGTAGACGAGCTCTTGCTAGGCCACCTCATGAGCACATTGTTATGCCTTCCGTCATGAAGGAAAGTGCTAACGTAGAGACATTACAGGCAATCAACACTTTGACCCGGAGTGTCATCCATCATACTAGCCCTATTCTATAGCACCATCCAGGGGAGTCTTCTAGTGGTGGTCTTCGAACACATGTGTGTCAATCTTGCGGGGCTACTTGTTCACATGACCCCACCGACCCTTAGGAGACTGGTACGCAAGATCCATCTGCAGCTATGGAGATGGAGAGGGCAGCTGACATTTTGCATGAGGCATATGGCATTGATAGTCAGGTAAAAGTTAGTGTATGTGTTCATTGAATTTAATTTATTAAATTTCGATTTTGAAATGCAAGATTAACTAAAAATGTTTTATGATTTTAATAAAATTGCAGGGTCACAGTGTTGAGACTGGATACACTGGCCCCCCACCAACCTATTTTTGCAGTACACCTATTGTTAGGGTATGTAACTAGTAAACAATTATAAGTTTATTGGATATTAATGGCATTGTTTTACGAATGGTAATTTAATATGAAATTTTGGATGTTGAACAAACTAATATTGGAGGTTTTGATGGAACACTTCCTAGTGGTGGTGGATTTACTCAAACCTTCACGCAGGTAATAGAATAAAGAGTTTAACTAATGAATCAAGTACTTAATAGATTTGTGTAGTTTATACATGCACATCGTTGATTATGTTGAATAATTTGTTGTTTTATTTTCAGTTGTTGCGAGATGATACACCTCCGAATGTGACGAGGGCAATGGATATTGGTGTGACATCTGCTATACAATCCTCGATGGCTCTGACAGAAGAGGTATGAGGCAAATTAGTAAATTTTAATTTACATTTGTTGTTATAGATGTTAGTTAGTGAGAAATCAAACCATTATTGATTCACGTAGTTTTTGTCTATTTGTATGGTTTATACAGGGCTTGAGCACGCCTGAGCATGGGCGTGAGGATATTTCCCTCGTGGAGAGAGATTGTGAGATGGCTGTAAGTGATTATTTTGTCAAATATATCATTTTTTATAATGTAATTTCTATATATTCATGTCTTTACTTCTTATTGTAACAATTAAAACTTCACCATGAACTAAACCCTAGGAGGAGTAGCAGGAGCACTCCACGAGTGCAGCAAAAATGAGTGACAGACCTATCGCCATCCAAGCGAAAAGGAAAGGGAAAGATTTTATTTCCTGGGCATGGAGAGCAATGACTTTTGATTCCAGAGTCCTTTATTGTATGCCTGCATGGCAGTTTTGTATATATTTTTTATTGGACATATTTGACATTGTATGCCTAGATGGCATTCTCGTAAGCCTATATGGATATTTTGTACATATATTTCATACTTATATCGACATATATTTATGTATGCCTACATGGCTATTTGGTTAATACAAATATCTTTTTTTGATGCCTGTCCATATTTGCATTCTAAATTGATGGTTCAATAGATATGAGTTACGTATATTCAAGTGTATAATTTACAACTTACGTATATACTTTGTGACTTACGTGCATTCGAGTGTATACTTTGTGGCTTACATGTTTTCATGCATATACCTTATATTTGTGCATATACTTTGTTTTAATTTGTGTATACTATGTATTCGTGTGTATACTTTTTGAGGCTTACATGTTTATGAGTACTTGTAGTTGCCTTATTGACATGTAGATGTTTGACTTATACACGTGTATAATTATTAATTGGTTAGCCTTAGCATTGATCTATGTCATCCTCAATGCATGATCCTTGAGATGGAGTAAGTACACCCTCAAGGTCAAAAGGAGTTTCACATGCATTCTTTGTAGGCTCATTTTGGTAGTGAAACCAAAAACCTCTTGCATCATTGAATCGAAAAAAAAAATTCCTTTATAGCAGGTCTGAATCCATTATCATTCTCCATCAATTCTTCATGTATCTACTCCCCATTAATGGTTGTCTCATGACCTTCATGAAACCAAGCACTTATCTCATTTGTGATAGAAGAAATGTATGAAGATTTATCTTCCTCCTTATGAACCATTCATTATCATGAGAGATGGGTTCTTGTGAACCACTACTAATGAATCATGGGTCAATGAGTTTGACTTATAAAACTACACGATTGAATCCTGATAGCAATATCACAATATTTATATATCTAAATGTGTTATTTCCTTAAGCTAAAATTTGTGCTTATACTTATGTGATTGATGTATGTTTGCGTATGGGATCATAGTAATTTCTATTTGATGATGCTATTGTGTCTTTAAGGTTTATTTATTAAAGGGTGCATGAAACAAGTTTTAAATCCTTACAAATCTTTGAATTTCTTAATCCTTACAAATCTTTGAATTTCTTAGGTTTTTCTATTTGTCGAGTCTGGGCTCCAAGCCCGAGTCCAAGTCAAAAAATGGCTTGTCAAGTCCGAGGCGAGTCCTAGTCTTGTAACACTGGTGTGAACACATCGAGGAATAATGTATATGCTGATGAAGAGAGAACCCATCCTTGTTTCCAAACAAACCATGGTATAGATATGGTTGGTCGAGATAAAACATCACTCTCCTGGATAGTTCTAACCATAATCTTTCATGGCTACAAACACACCTTCATTATGTGTGTTCTTGATCCTACTGAAGAAATGGTGGAACATGTTGTAGATCAAATATTTCAACCCTAAGTCCACAAGAAGGTTACTTGTCTTGATTTCCGTAAATATCTTTAAGATGTTCATCCTTCTTGAGTAATGTGAACTATTGATGTTATCTAGATCTTTGAAACTATTTGCAATCATGTGCAATACTGTAGAATCTAGAGCTATATCTAATACTACAAATGACTACTCAATGGAATCTTGATAGCAATATCACAATTTGACACATTGTAGAAAATACCTCCTACTTATCAATTGATGAGCTAAAGTGATGAGGAGTCCTATCCCTCAAGAGAACTCTTGCTCTTCCCAAGACCTATTCTCTGGTCTTCCTAGGGTATTCCTCTCTACCCTACTCAGGGATCACTCCTAAACCCCTCTCACCATGTAAGACTCTCCACCAATTTCAAATTCTTCTCCATCACTCCCAATCCACCACTAAGCTTCCTTGGGCTCCACACTGACCCAAAGTGTTCTAACCACTCCAAGGCTAGGGAAGGGTATCCTAGTTGTCCCTTTGTTTATTTGTCTCCTCATTGATCCATCTTATTGGATTCTTTCACCTTTTACCCATCGCTTTCTTGAAAAACTCAATTTTAGGCCTTGTAGCCTCCTGCCCCAATTTGGCCTCCTAGAACCCGTTTTCTTAACTTTTCTCACAAACAGTCTTAACAACCCCCAAATGTTTTTGTAGATTCTTTCTTTTTACCATCAAGGCTCCAAGATTTACCAGGCCTTAGGTCCTACAAGTGTCCATACATATGATTGTCCTCAAACCCCCTATTTTCAAGGGTTCCTAGGGTTTTTGGCTCTTTTTCCTTCTTTGAGGGCTTCAACGACCTCCTCAACTCTCCTCCTGGCACACACATGACTGAGATGCATGTTCCTACACTCCCATAATCTTTATTTTCACAAACCAATCCATTTAGTAACTCTCCTTGCTGTTGTCCTCTCCAAGCTGCTAGCCATAATGCACTTGCACTCGCCTAGTGTTTGATGATTTCATCACCTTTCCTGCAAAACAAGACCCCAAAACCTATATGTACAATATTTACATAGTCCCCAACTTGATTCCAAGTGGCCATGAGAGTAAAGCCACGGGAAGTCAAGTGGGACTCATTATTCACAAAACTGGCCTGAACCGGCAATGAGACCAAGAACACCAAAAAATTGCAAAAAGTTAACTAGTCGATCTAGATGACTAATCTAATGCTACACAAGGTAAGTAAGTGACACAAATGGAAGAATCAAAGCATCATATAAGTCCTTTCAATCCATTCTTGACTGGATGAAGGCTCAAACACAGAAATTCAATGAAAACTTGCTCTCTTCCAATCACAAAAATGTACTCTCCAAGTCTCAATTCATGAAAACAATCCTCCAACCTAGGTATTAGGGTTTTTCTGACCTTATATACCTTTCTCCCATGTGCTAGGACCCTTGGATCAAGCTTAGAGCATCATTAATGCCATTTTCCAACTTTTAGGACAAATAGCCAAGGCAACATTGCTCAAAATGCTCACAGTGTCCAAGACTTACCAAAACCGCAAGCCCCTAACAAACCTATTTCTAATTTACTCATTAAAAACACTCTTGGTACTTTACATCATAGTCCTTATTCCCTTGGTGGTTGGCTAGAACCACCTACAAGCCAAAATTGCAAAGATCTCTCCAAAAGACCTTAAGGTGCTCCTGCACCATTCTCCCCCCTGCAACAAAGAAGTTAAGGAACCTATGGTGTCAAGAGCTCCTCACTAATTCCATGCTTCTTAAAGTCACTTTCTGATATCCAAGTAGCCTCTGACTCTGGTTGATGTCTCCACTTCACTAGGTGCTCCATGTATGTCTTGTACCTAGTCTTCTTCTTCACCCTTGAGTCTAGAATCTTGTCCACTTGTGGTCTGATCTGATCAGGTACCTTGAGTTCATCCACATCCTTACTCACCTCAGCACTATATTGTTCCTCATCCATTTCTGGTCCTTTATACTTCACCAAGTCCTTCAAATTGAAGATAGGCAAAATGGACATCTCCTTGGGTAACTCCACCTTGTATGCATTGGATCCATACTTAGCCAACACTTTACATGGCCCTATCCTTTTCATCTGCAGCTTACTTGGTATGCCTTTCTGTAGTCTTGCCTTGTTCAAGTATACCATCACCAAATCACCTATTTCAAATTGTAGATCTCTCTTCCCTTCATCTCTTTTAGCCTTCAACTTCTGGTTAGCCTCCATTAATGTCTTCTTTACCTGCTCATGAACCTCTCTCATTGACTTAGAAAAATCATTAGCATGTCCATTGATTCCTTCATAACCTTTTAGGTCTCTTAGCTCAAGTACACCCCTTGGATGTAACCCATATACAATTTCAAATGGGCTCTTACCAGTAGACCTGTTTGTGCTATCATTGTAGGCAAATTCTGCCTATGAAATGACTTGTTCCCATCCTTGTCCATACTCCTTAGTTAGACACCTCAACAAGTTACCAAGTACCCTATTTATCAAGATTTATGGTGAGCTTCTCCTCTTGAAGTTTCTTTAATAGAAGTTCTAGGTGCTTCATATGTTCTTCTTTTGTTTTGCTAAAGATGAGGATATCATCTAAGTAGACTACCACAAAGACTCCTATAAAGTCCTTCAAGACCTCATTCATCACCCTCATAAAAGTGCTAGGTGCATTTGTAAGCCCGAATGGCATTACTAACCACTCATATAACCCCTCTGTGGTTTTAAAAGTTGAATTCCATTCATCTCCCTCTTTCATCCTAATCTAATAGTAGCCACTTTTCAAATCAATCTTGGAGTAGTGATTAGCACCCCCTAAACAGTCCATTAAGTCTTCTATCCTAGGAATAGGAAACCTATATCTAATGGTTATCCTATTTATGGCCCTAGAATCAATACACATTCTCCACTTATCTCCCTTCTTAGGTGCCAACACCACTGGAACAACACATGGGCTTATGCTTTTCCTGATCAACCCTTGGTCCAAAAGTTCTTGAACTTGCCTTGCTATCTCCTTGTTTTGCTCCGGTGTCATTTTGTATGTAGCCTTGTTAGGCAATGTTGCTCCTGGTACAAAGTCAATTTGATGACCGATTGCCCTCTTAGGTGGTAGTGTAGCTGGTGTACCTTCACAAATGATATCCCTGAACTGATCCAACAGTTGCTTCACCTCTGCTATCATAGGTAGCCAACTAGGTGACTCCTCCTCCTTTGGCTTCAACATGATTGCATAGACAACTCCTTCTTCCTCCTTCATGTCTCTTAGGAATTCCTTTCCACTCATCAAAAGTACACTGGATTCTGCCTTTTCCACTGTGCCTTCTTGGGGAAAAAACTTCGTGGTTAAGCACTTGAGCTGGAGTATACTGGAATGGGTGACCTCCCGGGAAGGCCTAGTGCCTCACCTTTGTGAGCATCACTTAGATGCAATGAGTGTTAAGTGGGCCATTCAATATCATTTCAAATTTGTTGCTTTAAGCAACTTACAAATTTGCAACTTAAGACCCCTCCAACCTAAGGGATCGATCCGGTGGAACATAGCTCGGAGCGATTCCATGTGTTTCGGTGCAAAAGAGGACCATGCCTAGCATAAACATACCTATTTGGACATGTTGAAACAATCCGCTTGGTCACATAAGTTGCAGAACAAAAGTTGCACCAGTCTGCAACTTTGCACTGCTTGCATTTGATACTTTTTCCATCAAGTGAAAATCCGCCACCACTAGAAAACCACTCTGAGATAGCCAAAATCGAGAGAGGTTTTTGTAGACAGGCTCAACATGATCCTATAGGATTAGATGAGAAGTTTCTAAGCATCATGGCATCTGAGTAATAGCATGCTGAAGTTTGTAGCCATTTTGCACTTTGAACCCTTAAGGGATCGATCCGGTGGAACATAGCTCTGAGCGATTCCACATGTTTTGGTGCAAAAGAGGACCATGCCTAGCATAAACATACCTATTCGAATGTGTTGGAATAGTCCGCTTGGTCACACGAGTTGCAGAGCGAAAGTTGCACCACTTTGCAACTTTGCACAACTTGAATTTGACATGTTTTCCATCAAGTGAAAATCCACCGCCACGACAAAACCACTTCAAGATAGCCAAAATCGAGAGAGGTTTTTCTAGAGGGGTCCAACTCCTTTTTGTAGGATCAGACAAAAAGTTTCTAATTGTCATGATATCCAAGTAATAGCATGCTAAAGTTTGCAGCTATTTTGCACTTTGGACCCTTAAGGGATCGATCCGGTGGAACATAGCTCAGAGTGATTCCACATGTTTGGGTGTGAAAGAGGACCATGCCTAGTGTAAAAATACCTATTCGAACATGTTGGAACATTCCATTTGGTCACACGAGTTGCAGAGCGAAAGTTGCACCACTTTGCAACTTTGCACAGCTTGAATTTGACATGTTTTCCATCAATTGAAAATCTGCCACCACGAGAAAACCACTTCAAGATAGCCAAAATCGAGAGATTTTTTTCTAGAGGGGTCCAATGCCTTTTTTTAGGATCAAACGAGAAGTTTCTAAGTGTCATGGTATCCAAGTAATAGCATGCTGAAATTTGCAGCTATTTCACACTTTGGACCCTTAAGGGATCGATCTGGTGGAACATTGCTCGGAGCGATTCCATGTGTTTTGGTGCGAAAGAGGACCATGCCTAGCGTAAACATACCTATTCAGATGTGTTGGAATAGTCCACTTGGTCACACGAGTTGCAAAGCGAAAGTTGCACCACTTTGCAACTTTGCACAGCTTGAATTTGACACGTTTTCCATCAAGTGAAAATCCACCGCCACGAGAAAACCACTCCAAGATAGCCAAAATCGAGAGAGGTTTTTCTAGAGGGGTCCAATTCCTTTCTGTAGGATTAGATGAGAAGTTTCTAAGTGTCACGGTATCCGAGTACTAGCATGCTGAAGTTTGCAGCCATTTTGCACTTTGGACCCTTAAGGGATCGATCTGGTGGAACATAGCTCGGAGCGATTCTATGCGTTTCAGTGAGAAAAAATACCATGCCTAGCATAAAAATACCTATTCAAATGTGTTGGAATAGTCCGCTTGGTCACATGAGTTGCAAAGCGAAAGTTGCACCACTTTGCAACTTTGCATTGCTTGAATTTGACACTTTTTCCATCAAGTGAAAATCCGCCACCACGAGAAAACCACTCCAAGATAGCCAGAACCGAGAGAGATTTTTCTAGAGGGGCCCAATGCCTTTCTATAATGACATGCATCTTGCACAACTAGTAGAACATGCGCTAGTTCTTGAACCGTGTTGCACAGTTATTAGACCATATTATATGTTGATCATATTCTATGCCCCTCTGAGCCAAACCACTGTAGAACATCTGGAAGCAACCTTGCACGAACTCTAGAGAATGTGTGCAATCATCACTAATGTAAAAGTGGTACTCCCTCAATACCTTCCTTTGCTCATCTGTACTATCAGATGCATGAATGAATGCTATGTGCACAAATATCGAAACTTATGTAGAGTTGTAATACTATGACTGCACCTCATGTTGTGGTTGTAGAGTGTAGTTCTCTGCAAAGTCAACCACGGATACTATGCTTCCAACTGGAAAGATGTCCTTGCATAGCTTGAACTGCGTGTCCAACCATCAGGCTCTATGGGTATGCATTGCATACTCAGACAGTATACTGTCATGAAATGTGGTCATAAATTTGTACACTGGAATCTTCTCAATAACCAAATCACACCTTTTTGCTTGAGACCCATCTTTTGTAGCATATGCCACTATTTTATACTTCTTGAACTCTACTCGTTTTTGTCCCACCTCATCTGTGCTTTCCATATGTTCACATACTGGCATACGTTGGAAGCCACCGCAACGCTCGCATGAACCATCCAAGCATGTTGTCCTATAGAATATCTGGCCATCCTCTATTTCACATAATTTTTTGATAAGAACTCTCTTGAAGATTTTGGTGGGGCTTCTATGCCACAATCTTGTAAAACATCGTTAGTATGCAAATTTAAACATATAGAACGATAAACATCATAATGGTTAGAAAATTCAATATGTATTCTACAACAACAAGTAGTGCGTGTGTGATTTATCTTGACATAAAAAGGTTTAAGCAATTCAAAAAATCTTTGAGAAATACTAATTTGAGGATAATCATTTTCAAATTTCTGAAAAAATTGGGTTTGAGTCATATCCAAAAAATGCTTTGGATGTGACTCACGATTCTAACTACCGATTCTCCTTCTTACCACATCCCTTTGATTTGGAGATGGCCTTGTGTTATTCTTCCAATACTCTTCAATTAGTGTTCTCAAGGCTTCGACAACTTCTTTATATTTTCGTGATAGTCTCCCCGAGAATTCCCATAATTCATTTGTATCATTGCCCTCAATTCTTTGCCGCCTTTGAATGGCTCTTGATAAAGTTTTTCTACTAATTCCCATTTTTTCACTAGTCTTTTTAATTAGGCAAGCTCTCTTTATTTGACAACTTACCAAAGTCGATGTAATGACATGTCGGGTGACATTACTATCCTTTGAGCGTGAGGTCTTACCCACACTCTCATAAGCATCCATTAGATTCTTCACAATAGTGTCTTCACTCGATGCATTCGATGTTCTCAACCCAAGAGTCTTCATGATGTTCCTATACTTTACACCCCACATCATTTCAACAAATAGTTGACATCTTGCAATCTCATTTAGCCTTTCAAAGAATCATTCCCAAATCTTATCAACATATCTTCTACAAGTGCATGTTGAAATCTTACCTTCCATGTGCTGCAAAATCTCATCATCAATATTAATCAAATACTTTGGCTTTCTACGCAAAATTATTGGTGGTGTTCTCCTAGGTACATACATCTCAACATTAGGAATTTCATCAATATTTAATTGAGGTGGGCTAGATTGTATACCTTCAATTGAGGGTGGAGAAGAAGACATACCTTGAGGTTCATATGGGAATGATGGCATACCTTCTTCGTCAATTTCGATTGATGATGTACTCTCAACTTGAGATGTGTTGGATGGTGTCCAACAATATTCACTTGCGGTAAATGGTGTCCCTCCATATTCACTTGCAATAGATGGTGTCCATCCATATTCACTTGTGCTAGATGGTGTCACTCCATATTCGCTTGTGCTTAATGGTGTCCCTTCATATTCATTTGTTGTAGAGGGTGTGTCTCCAACTACGGTATCTGAATCTGTCTTACGACGATGCTTTCGCATTCGTGCTTGTTGTGCTTCCAATTCCCGTTCTCTTTTTAACGGTTGAGGTTCCTCTACAATTGGGTTGTTTTCATCAATCGTTTCCAATTTCTTCTTTTCACGATATGCTGCCACCCGAACTCTCTCCTTTTCTTTCAAGGTTTCATTCTTTTCATCTGTTAGTTTCCTCTTTGTCTTTTTCTTCGGCATGGCGGATAATTTTATTTGTACCATGGTAATGAGATGAATATTAGTTCCTAAAAAATGTATCCATTCAAGATAATTGAAAAATATATGTCATTGAAGGCTTCATTTAAATAATACTTACAATCATCGTGTACAAAAGTAGGGTCTTTTATTGTTGAACATGCCTTGGAATGAAACTAATTACAATAGGATCTATGGTTCTTAGCTCAAACAAGCACTTTTCCATGAGAATTTGAGGAACCAAGGAGTGATTTTGAAAAATTGTTGGTGCAGGAGCACCTTAAAGGTCTTTTGGAAGATCTTGGCAATTTTGGCTTGTAGGTGGTTCTAGCCAACCACTAAGCGAATAAGGAATATGATGTAAAGTCCCAATAGTGTTTTTGATGTGTGAGTTAAGGCAAACTTAGGGTAGTCTAGAGCCTTGAAGTTTGGAGAAGCCTGAATGATGAAATTAGGCAAATTAGTCCATGTAGACTTGGCAATTTGTCCTAAAAGTGGGAAAAGGGCATTAATGATGCTCTAAGCCCGACCCAAGGCTCCTAGCAAGTGGGAGAAAGGTATATAAGGTTATAAAAACCCTAATTGAGCATGTGGGAAAGCTATTGTACGATTTGGAGTTTTGGAAGGGGAATTTGTGAGTTGGAAGAGTGCAAATTTCATTGAATTTCTATTTTTGTGCCTTCATCCAGTCAAGAATGGATTGAAAGGACTTGTCTAATGCTTTGAGTCTTTCAACTGTGTCACTTAATTACTATGTGAAGCATTATATTAGCCATTTAGTTCAATTTCTTTTTGTTTTGCAAGTTTTTAGAGTTTTTGGTCTCATAGCCGGTTCAGGCCAGTTTTTGGAAATAATGATCCCCACTTGAATTCTCGTGGCAAGGCTACCATGGCAACTTGGAATCAAGTAGGGGAATGTTTTTATAGTGTACATATGGTGTGTGTTGTCTTGATTTGCAGGGCAGATGGTGAATTCATCAAGAACTAGGCGAGTGCAAGTGCATTTTGGCTAGTGGCTTGGAGAGGACAACAGTAAAGAAAGTTGCTAAATGGATTGGTTTATGCCAATCAAGAGCAAGAGAGTGTGGGAAAATTTATTCCATCTATGTGTGTGCAAGGAGGAGAGTTGAGGAGGTCATTGAAGCCCTCAAAGTTGGAAAAAGGAGCCAGAACCTTAGAAACCCTTGAAAATAGGGGGTATGAGGACAGTCCTATGTACGGATGCCAAAGGGACTAAACACCTAGTAAATCTTGAAGCCTAGGGTACCACTAAAAAGAATATATAAAAATATTTTGGGGTTGTTAAGATCGTTTTTGAGAAAAGCCAAGAAAACGGATTCTAGGAGGCTTAATTGGGCAAAAGGCTACAAGGCCTAAAATTGGGTTTTTTCAAGAAAGTGATGGGTACAAGGTGAAATAATCTTATGAGATAGATCAGTGAGGAGTCATATCAATAAGGGGATAGTGAGAATACCCTTTTCTAGCCCCTGGAACTAAGTTTGTGTATAAGGGCAGACTTCTGAAATGTTTCATTTTTCTTGTACTAACTCAAACAAAGATTTATTAAGCAAATAATGGTTTGGTTGTGCCTTAAGAATTATAGTTTGTGTTTGTAAACAATGGTTCCATTATGGAAGATTTAAGACAACTTGTGAATGACATAATCATTGGTTGATTTTTTGAGGAACCTAGTTTCCAAAATTTGTAGGGGTAGCACGACCAAAATTATATTTTCAGGATATGTCCACTTCGCAAATTAGTAAAAAATCAAATATTCATTAAAAAATTATCAGAAAAATCATGCATCAACTACATACTATTAGCTAACTTCTGAACATTGCGATTTTAAAAATAGTAAAAAAAATTTCACCGTACGAGGGTCGTACAAGAGTTGCTATGTTATGTTTTTCTGAAAAAAACAACACCAATTTATGTACGTCCCTCGTTTGAACCCCTTAATCTCAATCATTTTCAAAATAAATTAGGAGTTTAGAAAGCAGACTTGGAGCCCTTGAATCCTTCTTTTTGTTCCATCTCAAAATTTTGAGTCTAAGTATCCTCAATTTCACATCCAAGGTCAGTATTTCCTGATTTCAAAAAAAAACTGTCCACTTAAGTCCCCCTTTTGTGAACCATCTTGGTGCACTTACCCATTAGGCATATCTTAGAGATACCTTACTATGTTATTCCCTGATTAAATGCCTAGATTCCTTACTATAAGGTTATTGTAAATCCTTGATCTAATGAAGAAATTAACTTGAAAGGTATAAACATATAAACTAGGGATTGGAAATTTCTCCATAGTGATTCTCTTGTATATCAATAACATGATTTAATCCTTTTAATTAAATTTCATAGATATTCAGGATGATGTATTTATAATACATGTATGCCATATTGTTATGCTCTAATTTCTTAGTAACTCATATAGAATGTTAAATTTAGTCATTAATGCATAAATATGTTAGCATGAAATGTTTGTTTAGATTTGAGAAGGATGATCTTTATTTAAAGCATGAAGTTGTAAATATCCTAAAGATCAACTTGCATGTTAAATATTAGATGCATGAAGGAAAGAGATGCGAGACTATATTTACATTTCTTGTCAAAAGGTCCTTATGCTTGTTCTAAAAGAATATAGAAGTATAGATTTTAAAGTACATCATTTGAATGATGATTAAGGAATCTTGTTTATTTATTGATATTGCTCATTTAATGGTGTTATCTATTATGTGCGTTAAAGTCTTACCATCATTAGAGTATTGGTAAATCCATAATGTCTAATCATCTATAGGAGTACCTTGGAAAATATGTGCCTCTCATGAGTTAATTATATGGAGAAGATTCATGAAGTTATATGTGTATCATTTAGCTCATGATCATTTAATTCTTTAAGATTTGATTGTATATAGAGGATTTGGGAAATACATGAATATCTTGTAAACTGTATGCAAAATAGTGGGGTCATTATCTGACATGTTTATACTCTAAAGATTCCAGTTCTAGATACATGTTATGTAAGAAACAAAGAGATCCTCTATAGTTGAGGACTTTATTAGTTTGAAATGTGTAATGAAGTTGTAAATGGTCATGTCAGTGAGACAACTTGATCATTGCCAATGAGACATCTTGTAACCAGTGAGGCATTTCATTAAGCTAGTGGGGTATTTTTATGAGTGGTTTTTCATCCAAGCTACAAGGGTTTTCCACTCATGAAAATCTTTGTGTTATGGTTATTTTGTGGATGTATTTATGATCTTGTTGTTTCGTTAATTTTCATTATAGTATTTGAATTTTCATGTATTATTGATATGATATTCTTGTGTAAGCCTACATGGCTAAATCCAGTGAAGGCATGACCTTGTTTTGATATAATTTGATTCAATGATGTATGTTATTCCTTGTGAATATAGTGATTAATATATATATATATAATTAGTCCTCTTTTTCCACACCATTTTATAATTATTTTATTCTATTAAATTATTTAGAAATTAAGGGTTATAACTATTAAGCAAAATTCTCGAATCTTATAGATTAAGAATACTAAATTCTTTCACATGTCAACACAAATAAAAAAGGCTAAAAACTCCATTTTCTTAATTCAAGATAGTGCCACAAGAAATGTGTTAACAAAAGAGGTTGATATACAAGCAAAAGGTGTCAAATTCTTCTCAAATTTGCTTTCTTCACCCTTTGCAAGTAGGTAGGGAGAGAGGAATTGTTGGAAGCAATACCAATGATTGTATCACAAAGGGACAATGATATGTTACTCAAGCCATTCACGCTTAAGGAACTCAAGGTTGTGTTTTCTATGCCTCCAGTTAAAGCTCTACGTCCGGATGGATTTACAACTTGTTTCTTCCAAAAATGTTGGGATTTTTCTCATGACTTTCTTCAAGATTTGGAAGAGTCTGAGACTTCAGGTACAATGCTAAAGCAGTTTAATGTTACCCATATAACTCTCATTCCTAAAAAATCCTCTCTGGAATCCTTCTCAGAATTTAGGCCAATTTCATTGTGTAATGTGATTTACAAAATTTTCACAAAAGAAATTTATTTACATTTAGTGCCTATTATTCCTAATTTAATTTTTGAAGAGCAAGGATGTTTTGTTCTTGGGAGGGAAATTGTGGAAGGAGCTTTAGTAGCTCATGAGGTCTTACATTCTATCACAACAAATGCCATACCATCATTGATAATCAAATTGGACATGATGAAGGCGTATGACAGGGTGGATTGGCCCTTCCTTTTGTAAGTTTTATTGAAGTTTGGATTTCATCCAAAATTGTGTAAATGGATAATTTCATGTTTGAAAGGAGCAAAATTTTCAATTCTTGTCAATGGTTCATCGACGGGTTTTTTTAGTTCAACTCAAGGTGTAAGGCAGGGAGATCCATTGTCTCATTTTCTTTTTATTATTTTGGCTGAGGCTTTGAGTAGGTTTGTGCACAAGGTTCATAATCAAGGTAATTGGGAGGGAATCTTAATTCCTCCTACAAATATCACAACTACTCACTCTTTGTTTTCGGATGATACATTATTATTTGGCAGGGAAACAATTTTGGAAGCTAAACAAATCAAGTATGTTCTTGATAAATATACCTATGTTTTTAGTCAAAAGATCAATCCAACCAAATCAAAGATATATGTTTTTAATGCCTCATCAAATCTAAAGGAGAACATTGCCATTATTTTGGGATTCTAAGAAGAAAAATTGCCAAGTAAGTACTTAGGCATTCCCTTTTTTACTGGTGCAAATAGGGTCTCCTACTGGGACAAGGCTATAAAAAGCTTACAAATAAGAATTGTAGGATGGAGGGGAAGATGGTTATCAATTTCAGGAAGGATTTTAATGATTAAATCAGTTCTCTTTGCAATTCCAAATTACTATATGGTTGTTTTGAAAGCTCCTAGAATTGTTATTGTGCAAATTGAAAAGTTGATCAAAAAATTTATTTGAAAAGGTAACATGGATGAAAAAAAAAGAAATTTCTTTTAGTTTCTCTAGATAACTTATATAGAGAAAAATTGAAAGGAGGGGCTGGCATTCACAACTTAACTGCAAGAAATATTTCACTTGGTGCTAAGCTTTTTTGGCATTTATATTCCAAGCCTCACACTAAATGGTGTAAAATTATACAAAAATAATACTTAGATTCTAGTGCATCTGACCGTATATTTTCAAGTCTTAACCCTCCACAAGGCTCTGTTATGTGGAATTTTTTGTTAACCTATAGAAAATTTATAATTTCGTACATTACTTGGGAGATTAATAATGGAGATAAGGCAGATTTTTGGCTAGACTCTTGGAAAGGGCATCTGCCTTTGAATACAATGCAGGATTTCATCAAATACAACAACATATAACTCCAATTTGGGGTTCAAAAGTAATAGACTACTTTCAAGAATCAGATATTTTGACAAGAAGAGTGATTTGGAAAAGATTTGTAGCTCCTTTACCGCCTGAGGCTCAACAAAAAAAAATGAATAACTTGTTAGCTGGTAGAATTGTTTTTGTCCATGATGCTTCTAATAAGCTTATTTGGGCTCCCTCTAAATTAGGTCATTATACAGTAAGATTGGGTTACAAAGAATTAATGAATA